>CABHPP010148153.1:0-47819 GCA_902168425.1 Peromyscus attwateri | reverse complement strand
CCTAGCCCCGGGTCACCGCGGGCGCGCTCGAGGTGGCGACCCGGTGCCCCGCTTGGCCCTCCGGCCCCCGCGCTTGGCCCTGGATCGCGGGACTGCTATGAGAAGCGACACTCGCTTAGGGTCACTCTCCCCAGCTGCAAGCCACTCCCAGGGCGCGGACCCGGATCGGAGGGGCCACGCTACGCAGAGCCGCGAGTGGGAGGGGGGGGATATGAGCGGCCCTGGGCCAGCTGCAAACCCACTCCTCACCTGCCCGGCCCAGGAAGGACTTGTGCCACTAAGTCCTTAAGCGCCCAGGCCCGCGTCCCTGAGTCCTATTTGGAAAATTCTCACTTCAACTTGTGGGTGCGGGTAAACCGGTAGAGAGCAGCCAACGTGCGGCCAGTTTCCAGAACAGACCAGCGAAATGATGGTGTTTGGGCATGAGGATGCCTACTAAGGTGGCCAGATCTTCACCAAGAAGGAGGTTGCCAGAGGCCACATTCTGGCTGGAAGGAGCCGAGTGAGCAAGTTGCATTTTGCTTTTCTGAATCCACCGACAGCTAGAGTTAGGCATGATAATTCTTTGCTGGGAGAAGATTCTCTTTTTTTGTGTGTATTAAATTATTTAGTGACCGTAAGAGTAAAGTTTACAGCTACCCTCTCCCAAGAGTCAGGCGATTCCTTCTCTGCATTCTGTCTCATCCCATCCAGCCTGACAATGTTTTGTCTTATGGTGGCAATTCTAAATGTGGCATAGAGTAGATTTTAAAGCGGTTGCCAAAACCACTGGAAGGGATCCTAAAAATCGTTAGAACAAACATCCCACAGTTAACTGTTCGCGAATGGAAAAAGCTACATGTTTCTGAGATCGCCCCGCCTATTATATACATGATTAGTATGTGTAAGAGGCACCAGAAAACATTAATGAATACTCTATATTTACACCACACAACCATATTGAATACAATTACTTCATAATTGTGATAAGAATACTGGAATATGGAAATTCAGTCCAAATTGAGTGCCACTGGATTTTCAACTATCTCCCTGAGACTGGATTAAATAACAATTATTTGTTATTTACAATATAAATTAAATATAAATATAATGTGTAAATAAAATATAATACAAGTAAGCGTATTTTAATTATAAATATAATATAAATAGCCAATCTCCATGAAACAGTCACTGTATTAATATACAGATACAATCTCATCTCACTGACATTCAAAAGTGCACAGAAAATGGTAGTGAGGCTTATGTGGGACTTTGAGTCATTAAAATGTTCTATCCCAGTGAGTCACTTTATTTTCCGTTAATGTTTTATTTCTTTTTGGATAGTCTGTAGGGTGCACTAGAATGAAAACACAATTTCCCTGTTATCCTTAGTGCCTCCCATAGAAATCAACTTTATATTCTTAAATCAGGAATAGAATAAGGGAGTTGAGAGAATAGCTCCCCTGTACAGCGCATGCTTAGCATGTTTGAGGCCCTGCATTCACTACGGCTCCACCAGCCTCCAATAAATAAAATAATTAAGACTAACAAGAGGAATTGCAATTTCCATATCAGAACTGAGAAAAAAACCTCATGAAAATGAGCTAGGCACCGGTGCCAGTGGACATTACTGTCCACTCAAAAGAAGTCAACCCCACCCCCAACCATGGGAGCCTGGAGGAAGTGCCATTGTGTCTCTTCAGATACCTGATAACACCTGCATCACCTTCAACAGTCTTTTAGGGCTTGAAAGCAAACCAGGAGGAGAATTCATTTTATACAGCTTTCCATATAAACAATATGCAGATTTAACATCTTCTAGAGGCCATTTTTTAATTGCTTCTCTAAAATATCCATTGTTCACATTTATAGTATCTGTGAAGTATTTCCAACTCTTTGCTGCATTAAGGGTACTATTGTTAACTGAGTTGCTGAATGCTCATAGTCATCTTAGAAAATGTCTAACACAGGAAGGCAGGAAGAATCATGTCTGAAGCCACACAATGACAGGATTCATCTCTGTCTGGTCTCTAATTTGACAGGCATAAACATGCATGCACAAATGCAAGCTCTTTGGTCGGTAGCCAGTTCTAGACACCAGGCTTTTGTGAGCCTGGAAGGATAACCTTTATCCTCAGGAACAGACAGCCTTTGATCCCCCTTTCCACAGGAAAACAATTTGAAAGCCATACACAATTTATCAGAAACTTACTCTTCACAGAGGTATGTAAGTTTCCACTCTAATTTTTATCTTTTTTTTTTTAATTACAAGATGTGGGTGAATTATCAGGCAGAAGGAGGTGAGGAGGATTCTTGAGAAGAGCTTGTCCACCCTGGTTCAAATGGCTGTAACTCCACCCCAGCAAGGCTTCTGCTACTGTCTTTATCCACTCAGAAGTTTATGAAATTGAGTATATACTTCAAAGACATTCTCTTTTTAAATTGCAAAATTCCTGTCATCAGATCTTGGTTTTTGAAGAATTCTCGATCATCATTGCCTCTGTATCCCAGCCCCCCTGATTCTTCAGTCTCCAGACCTCAACCCCATCTTGCCTTTGTGGTTAAGACTCGAAATCTTGCTTCTGCTCTCAGATTCAGATTGAATGTTCACCGAGCCTCTTGAATAGTAAGTATCAAGAAACCAACCCTTCAGCCAAGCCCAGAAGCCACAGACCCATAGAGTCTCTAGAGAGCACCAAACTCCACTAATGCCCGTGGCCGCCTAATCTTACTCCTCAGTCAATGCACCCACCTTTATTAACTTTATCTGGTCCCCTGCTTGACAGTTACCACTTCCTCTTGAAAATATTCTTGGCGATTAACATTACAGTAAGAGAATATCTTTGAAGTATATTCTGAATTTTATTAGTCTCATATGTGTAAAGTAAAATTGATTGTATACTTATCTCTAAGGTATGACACTCAATGAGTACCAGCTCCAGTAATGAAGATCGAAAGGAATGAAGCTGGGGTGTGATCTACTTTCATTTATTGATGACTTTTTCATTGCTGAAAGACTATCTTTTATTGTTTTCTTCAATGAAGCTTATCAGTTTGGAGAGTGGGAGGCTGAACCAGCAATCTATGATACTGGTGAGTCCCAGGTTATGTGCGGGTTTATAAATAGCTGTGCTGGCTGGTTTGATGTCAACATGATGTAAACTAGAGTCTTCTGAGAGGTGGGAGCCTCAGTTAAGAAAATGCCTTCCTAAGATCAGGTTGTAGGCAAGCCTGTAGGGCATTTTCTTCATTAGTGACTGATGGGGAGGTTCCAGGCCATTGTGAGTGGTGCCCTCCCTGAGCTGATGGTCCTGGGTTCTATAAGAAAGTAAGTTTAGCAAGCCATGAGGAGCAAGCTAGTAAGTAGCTTCCCTTCATAGCCTCTGCATCAGCTCCTGCCTCCATGATCCTGTTTGAATTCCTGCCATGACTTCCTTCAGTAATGAGCTGTGAAATGGAAGTATAAGCAAAATAAATAAGCTTTTTCCTCCCCAACTTGCTTGTGGTCATGGTGTTTCATCACAGCCATAGAAACCCTAACTAGGACAGTGGCAGAGATATTCATCGTGAGAAAAGAACATGCATGCACCAGACATGATGTTTCTGGACACATGTGAAAGGAAAGTGGTCTTAGAGAAGGATCTTGCTTTGGGGAACACAGGAATGAAATGATGCTTAGATGCTGATGCAGAAAAAGGCCGTGGCTCTCAAGAGTTAGGTTTTCATTTGCTCTGGAATTGGTTGCATAGAATGAAAGACCACTTCCAAGGTCTAAGGACGCTTCACTGTGTGTTTGATTGGGTGAAAACACAGAGGAAATTGTAAATGGGGGCAAATTGGTCAATCCCCTATCAAGCACTCTAGAATGTTTGTGCACTTGTTAATTTGTCCGGCCACTAGATGGCAGGAGCATCCTAAGCAGTGCCGTTCTCTTGGCATTTTCTTCATAGATTTAATAGCACGAAACATTAACTTCACCATAGCAATTATAAATTATGACTTAATGATCAATTACACATAATTATCACCGCTTATAATTATAGAATTTCACATTATAATTTAGTGGCTAATGAATAAAAATATTAACCTTAAGTAGAAATTAAAAAGGCAAAAATAATCTTTCAATACAGGAAGTCACCTGGATTCCGCTTCCACTTCGGGTAATGTGAAGTAAGAGCAATATCTGGAAATAAGAATTTTTCATTTAAATAATTAATCTTGCCTAAACTGATCCCCTCTCTCACCTGTAAATGGGGAAGGGCAGAGCTCATTAGCCCCAAAGGTGGGCAAATGTTCCCCTTCATGGATCGGCATCTCCAGCATGGATAGTTTAAAAACAATTTAATTTTTCATATAAATTTGTTGGTTGGAATACAAAATAATGGGTTTCACTCTGACATTTTCCCAACACACATACTTTACTTCGTTCATACCATGCATTTACTTCCCCCATCCCACCTTCTAGCATACATTCTCATCCTCTACTTACGGTGCTTTTCCCCCTCCAGATAGTCCCCTCTTGATCATAACTGCATGTGTATGCATATGCATGTGTAGGTAAATCTAGACTCCCAATACGAAAGAAAATCATAGATTTCTTTTTAACATGGCGAAACAGCGCCCCCAGTCCAATGGCAGAATTTACCATCCGTGAGTGACCATTCAAAGGCCAGCAGATTGACCCAAAGCAACAGAACCCTGCAGTGTGGCAGCAAGTGTCCCAGCGATGCCAAGGATGACAGTGGTATTCTAGGCAGACCTATTTTGGTGCCAGCATCTTGGCCATGTGCCAGCTTCCTTTGTTCCAGCTCAAGCTGGGCTATCTGCTCTTCCTGTTGATTCTGCAGGGTACCTGTATAGCTAAAAAGACACTGTGTGTGTGTGTGTGTGTGTGTGTGTGTGTGTAATCAATTAGATTTTATTTATGTTTACAGCTCTGTCAGAGTTTTAGTTTTATTCTGCATTGCATTTATTAAAGGAGTTTTTATCAGTACTGAGGTCTGGGCTGGGTATTTCTAGGTTCTTGGTCTTTCATCCAAAGAACTGGAAAGAAGGGCTCATGTCATTTTGCAAAAGTAGCCAGATAACTTTATTCCGTGGGAAGCAAAGTACAGATTGCAGTGGTACACAGGGTTGATAAGATGGCTTAATGGGTAACCACACTTGCCTACAAGCCTGAAAACCCAAGTTCAGTTCTCAGAACCTACATGGTAGATGCAGAGACTCCCTCAAGTTGTCCTCTGTCTTACACACACACAATTTAGGATATGCACATGTGTGTGAATACCCCCAAACACACACACACTACATTATGGGAGTCCACAGAGGTTTCCTGGTGAAATCTGAGCTTGCTTTACCCAGCAGGACTGCATAAGAGGATGATTGGACCATGGACCTGGGTACCAGGTGTTTGGAAGGGTTTATACTTGGTTGTATATAGCAAGGGGGAGGTCTTTTGCCCCTCCCCTTGGCATTGTTATAAAAAGCTCTTTTGAATAAAGTTCTGGGCCGTTGGGTGTTGACCCAGGTCCTCCCGAAGCTACCTGTGTTTCTGTCTTTCCTCTCGTCAGCTAGGTCTCTCTTTCTACCTAATATTTCTTATCCCTCTGTCCTCAAGAGTTCCTATGAAAGGTGGGTTCTTGCCTTCCACACTACATATGTTCAAAAGATCTTTTAAACAGGGATACACTTTCAGAAATGACAAGGGGCCACATGAGTGAAGGTATTCAAGAGCTACAGTCTTTTTATATAATGTAAATGAAGGAAGGGATGGTTACTAAGGGGCATGTTTGGGTAGTCCCCTTTTTGATTGATAGATTAGGTCATATATTATCTTTTCCTATATACCTGTTCCTTCCCACAATGCATTTGATTTTAATCATATGCATGGCCAATTATGCATAGGCATAAGATAGTAAATTGTGCATTCTTGCAAAAAGTTCATTTGAAGGACACAATTTTCCTTAATGCATATGGTCCCCAACCAGTTCAGGCCAGATCAGTATTTCTGTTCTTCTTACTTTGATACATTGGACATATATTTGTCTACATTTCATTATTATTATTATTAGAAGAAAAGCTTATACTACTGTTCAGAGATGGTGGATGTGGAGCTCAATGCAGATCAGTGTTAGAAGTGGGTTCTGAGGTTGCTAGGCACATTGTTTGGAGGGGTGTGTGTGTGTGTGTGTGTGTGTGTGTGTGTGTGTGTGTGTTAGGACATGCAGGTAAAAGAGGCTGCTGAGGACATTAGTATAAAATGAGATTATGCATAACATACACTGTAGCCTCGGGCTACTTCAGATCCATTCAGCCGACAGGCTGAGGTGCTCTGAGAAACAGAGACACAGGAATACAGAAACCAAGTCCATTGCATCATTCTCTAAACCTTCACTACCCACTAAACAGTCATCAACCATACATACTTATTCAAATAAAATAAAAAACTAAATTTAAATAAGATAAAAATTCCAGTTCCTTGGCTGGGGAAGACATCCTCCAATGTTCAATATTCCAGTGTTCCACTGGGCAATGCAGATGTAGGACAGTTCCATCACCACAGGCAATAGAGTTAGACAGAACTTGACATTTTCTCTTCTCTGAACATTCACAAGACTGGGTTTATATTTGTACATGTAAGAAAGAAAAGGAACCCCCTCCCATCTAATCTTAACTCTACTATTATACAGAAACAAAAATTGCAAAGTAACAGAGAGTTGATATTTTTAGGCTTATGCTACTAGAAACTGTCTTATACTTGAAGACAAGTCTGAAGAGTGAAGACAAGTTGGGTGATAACTGAGATAACATAGTCTTGAACAAACTTGTGTACAAATGATTACTTTGAAAGTATTCGAGAAACTTAGAAGAATCAACTAGCTACACAAACTTTTAAAAGGCAAACATTGGGTTTAGATTCTAAACCAGCAGTGCTGGAAGACATGATCTCGGTTCTGGCTAGCATGAGCCTTGGGACACAGAGTGATCTACTTTCATTCAGGGCCATCAGAATTCTTTCTGTTTGGCTACTTGGCGAGGTTGACACTTAAGCATTTGAAAAATACTGGTTGAGTTCAGTGGCTCTGTGGAGTTTCAGGCTGGATTAGTGACACCGAGTTTTGTTTATGGCAGATGTGGAAGGCTGTGGGGACTACTAAGTCACAACCAGTGACTGGTGTAAACCCACTTGACTCTGGTTCAAAACACCCTCTCCTGGAAAAAGGAAGAAAAGGAAAGAAAGAGAAGAAAAATAACCAAAGTTATCTATATTAACTTTGAAAACAATGTTTTATTTGAGTGAATATTTCCAAGTGTTGTCAAAGACCTAGATTGAATTTGAAGACAAAGCCCCTAATACAACTTAAAACTGTGGAATCAGAAAAACACCTAAGCAGGAGTTTCTCCTCTGTCATCACCCCAGCTTTTGAAAAGGGCAGTTAAAAATAAAGAATAAATATTCAATGATGACATTTAACCCAAAAAAGCATGTTTACTTTGGATTAGTAGTAAAAAAAATATGATTATGAGGGATTCCCATCAGCAAGAATTTATCCAGTGTAAATTACATCCTACACCCAGGAGTTCTTGAGTCTATAATTGTTTTCAACTGTTACTTAGGCACGCCATATTCTGAGTATCTTTGGATTATCTCACTGGCTGGAAATGCTTTTCTGTTTGTTTATATTCAGTTCTTGATAACAGGCCATGCTATAAAATACAACATTGGCAGTGGACAAACAAAACCATTTATATATGGAATATGAGAGGATGTGGTTTTGAGGCTTTTCCAAACATGCAGTATAGCTGTTGAAGGTTCAGAACCCAAATGTTTAGAGATTTTGGATTTTGTGCATTGATCAAAATGATACATTGGGGTAAGTTTTCATTCTGTTTGGTTTTCCCTCTAATTCGATAAAATAGTAAAGATTCAGTGAGAGACCATCAGAAAAATGAGGCAAGGAGTGATAAGGAAGACATCTATCTGACTTTGACCTTTGGCCTCCACAACATTCCCACATGGGCAAGCATACACATACACACATACGTGTTTATACACATGTATACAATACACACACCAAAGGAAGGAAGGAAGGAACGCAGGGAGGGAGGGAAGAGGAAGAATGAATAGCTGAGGACTAAGATTCTGTAGCATTTTTCAGTAAGATAATTACTTATTGTTGAGGACCCGGCTGAGCACCGTGCATCATTTACAATGCCTGGCACACATTAACTG
This sequence comes from Peromyscus attwateri, assembly GCA_902168425.1. Lineage (NCBI taxonomy): Eukaryota > Metazoa > Chordata > Mammalia > Rodentia > Cricetidae > Peromyscus > Peromyscus attwateri. The sequence goes on along the minus strand of CABHPP010148153.1, from coordinate 39,607 downwards.
CTTGAACTTTTCTTACGTTTTATGACAAACAAAAGTACTGGCTTACCCTATAGGGGCTGGGGTGGGGATGGTCGGAGGGTTAGGAAGATAGTATTAACTTCAAGATAGCCACTGGTAGACTAAAGAACGCTACACAAGTTCCATCTTAAATAGACAGTGGTGGGTGAGATTATTTTTACCATAATGTTTCTTCATATAGAAAAAATTATGTCGATTATATAATGGAATGTTCTCCTTTCGGAAGAAGATTAAATCTATTTCCAGAGATACTGAAGAGAAGGCAAAATATTGTCTTATGTGCCTTGAGACATCATATTGCAGGCTAGACTTTTAGAATAAACCAAAGTACCAGCATTAGAGTTTGGTTTTCCTCCAAGCATTGCTGTGAGGAAATCTGAGTTGGACTAAGGGGTTTGGCACAGTGGATGGTACAGTACAGCAAAGGAAACAACCCAGTTTGTGTTTCTTACTTGAACACAGGTAAGTTTATCAGGATCATCACTTGTGCGTGTATCATTAAAAATGTTCTATTTGTATACTTCTAAGCGTAGCTAAAACTTGATATAAAATACACATATCCAAGATTCGGAATTATTTTGAATTGCTGTGACCTAAAACATAGACATTTTTACATCTAAAAGTAAGATTGTCCATAACTCATGTGAAATCTGGACATAATTTCTATGAACATTTTGGTGCCAACATATATTTCTCAGAACTTGCTGGTGTCCATTTTGAGCATAAAGGTGTAAATTATATGCAACAGCTCTGGAATCTTCTCATCAAAATAGTGTGATCTCCAGCTCATTTGAATAATTTACCATGTCAGATATTTCCATTTGCTCGTCCAGATCTTCCCTGATTTATAGGAGGCTCATCTCCAATTCATGTCAATGGACTTCTTTGCATTTGGGATTCTAGTTGGCTCACTCATTAGGAGGGAGATCAGAGGGTCAAAAAATAACCTGGGGGTATCGGTTCCATCTCCTTTAGCTTGACAGGAGAGGTCATAGCTTACGGGAGATAATGGCCATCACCTCTCTTTGCATGGAGGTCAATCACTGTATTACTTTTCAATTAAAAAAAAAAAATCTTTGGATCCTTATTCGTTTTTATTGTATGGACGTTTTGCCTGCTTGTATTTTTGTTTTTGTCTCTGTGTAAATCAGAAAAGAACATAAATTTCCTGGAACAGGAGTTACAGACAGTTGTGAGCCGCCATGTGGGTGCTGGGAACTGAACCCAGATCCTTTACAAGAGCAGCCAGTGCGCTTACCACTGAGCCATCTCTCCAGCCCCCTGTATTACTTTTCTTGAGCCTGTGATAAAATAGCTGAAAAGGAAAACTTCATGGAGGAAGGACTTATTTAGTGTCCTGATTGTAGGGGTCCAGTCTGTCATGGTGGGGGAGGCATGGCCGCTGCTACAGCACATCCGCTGTCAGATGAAAGAAAGATAATGATGCTGCTCAGTTCACCTTCTCCTTTGTACTCTGCCAGGGACTCAGTCCATGGTCAATCACACGGACTGAGTGATTTTCACACACACATGTAGTGTGTGATTTTCTTCTTCAAGGCAATCTATAAATCTCACAGACATGCCTAGATGTTGGTCTCCTAGGCAGTTTTTGATCCTGCCTATTTGACAATCAATACTGAATAGCATCATCACCAAACTAATCCAGTGGTCCACGCTGTTTGCTTTCTTTTAATTAAGTTTTTCTCAATGATCAGTTATGATTGTGTCATGTCTTTTCTGATCCTTTCATTCTTAATATAACACATTCAATCTACTTGTAAATCTAAGCAGTCTACGTTTTGCTACATACAAATACACAAATTCCTACTGAGTTCTTGTTTAGAAAGTCTGTACTATCTTTAATTATTGACTTAAAAATGAATAAAAATTCACAACATGGTTATACATTGTGGAATAACACATAACAGCTATAGAACAGAAAATCTAGAAAAAAAGGATGAAAACTTCTTGGCATTTCAAGAATTTGCAAATTCACTTTGCTTCCACTGGTCTCTTTTGCTTGTTTTGTTAGAGTTGAAATGACAACATATGTACACAAGTTCTTTGAGAGTCTTTCTGTTATCGAGGCTAACTGGGCATGGTTGCATATACCTGTAATCCTAGCACATGGAGGGACAAGAACAGAAGACCGAATTGGAAGCTACCCTGAGCCACGCAGTAAGACCCTAACTCAAAACAAAACAAGGGAAAAAAAAACCATCTAAACAAAAACCCAGATGCTTGGTGATGTGATGGCCAGTGCTGGCTGCTTTCTGATTCTAGAAGGCATCTTTTGACCATGTCCTCTGAGGGTGTAAGGGACAAATGAGCTTTCTTTGGCATCCTTCAAAAAGATCCTGACTCCACCCAAGGGCTCCACCACTCCAAGCTAATTACCCCTTGATTAGGATGACATCTCTCTGGGGGCTAGGATTTCAGCACAGGCATTTAACACACTCAGACCTCCGCAGTCAGTGCCTCACCTCCATTTATCAGAATGAACTGGAATTAACATGAGTAACTTTTGGACTAGGAAAAGCCACCGTGACTTTGTCCTCTACATCTCAGTAATGGATCCCTGAGAGCCCGGAAGCCATGCTATGAGCCTATAGCTTGCTGAGTAAGTAGTTCAGGAACTGTTCTTTCAGATGCCTCTGGTTTCATCGGACAGTAAGTGCAATCTCATGAGCTAAGCTAAACTGCTCCTGAACGGGACATTGTAGGAGATACGTGTTTTTTCCCACTGCCTTCTGGGATCATTTTTAATGCTTTAGTGGATGCTACTGCAGTGAAGGACCTGGTGTTTTATATAGCATTGGTTTCAAATATGAGGCATGAACGAACATCCCAACTCGAAGCAATCAGCAGATGACTGATACTGAGAAAACAGCCAGCCAGAGACACAGGGAAATGAAGGAGAGAAAAGAAAGAAAAACATTGGAGAAAAAGAAATATTAGCAAGAGAGGAACACAGAGAAGGTGGCCATATTCTACTTTACCCTGGATAATTCTCGTTTGTGGCATCATCCTGATGTAATACTCAAGAGCCCCTTTTCATTTTGGAAGTGACTTCATTTGAATATCAAATTATATATCCCTAGAGAGGATATTATGTTAGCATTTTTCCAACCCAGGCACAGATTGTGTGTGTGTGTGTGTGTGTGTGTGTGTGTGTGTGTGTGTGTGTGCAGGCTATGCACACATGTGGCAGCCAAGGTCATCATTAGTATCTTCCTCAGATGCTCTTTAACATATTATTTTGAGATGAGGTCTCTCTCTGAACCTGGGGCTCACTGACTTGGCTAGACTGTCTGGGCAGCCAGCCTTAGGGATCCTCCTCCCTGCCTTCTTGGAGGTAGGATTACAGGTCAGCCTTTTAAATATAGGTTCTGGGGACTGAACTCAACTCCCCATGTTTGCGTAGTAAGCATTTTACCGATTTAGCTGTCTCCTCTGTGCAACCCAGTTTTCTGCCTTAATATCTTACCTTTCCCAGTACTTTGTGCCAAATCTGTGCCAGCGCCAGAGCACTGGCTCAGTTGACTCAACTTCCCACAAAAGCATAACCTCTTAGGAGCACCTCTTCACTCAAAGTCACTTTTCCATGTTTTTGTACCACAATAAGCAATCTATCACAAATATTAAGAATCTGCCTTGGGAGTTAGGCAAACGTGGGGATGAGTATTGGTTTTATATTTACTGATATATGACCTCTGGGGGATTATTTGACTACCTTAAACTTCAAATACAAGGAATATAATACCTAATCTACCCCTCCATAGGATTGTTGGGGATATTGATACTAGTATGCATATAAAATGTTTACCATATGTGTATATATATGTATGCACTGAGAATTTTATGTGCATAATACATATGTACAAGCTATATATGTACATATGTATACTGAATGTTAGCTAATACCAGTATTTACCATCGCAGAAGAAAAACTGCCTCCTTAACACCGGAAAACCTGAGTTAGGACATGGATTTGACTGTGAACATCTCAAGAATGGTAACTGCATCTATAATTTTAATGTTAGAACACAGATGAGGTATGAAATGTGCCAAGGAGTTTAAAAGTCAGGCAAAAATAGTACTTGCCCTTAAGGCTTGCTATTTCTTCCTTCCTTTCCTCCTTCCTTCCTCTCTCCCTCCCTCTTTCCTTACATCAGGTTCATTTACACCTTCAAAACAAATTCATCCGTTATCTACCAAATGCCAGGTATTTTGTAAGGCACAGAACTGAACAGTGACTTTCAGAAAGTACAAAGCCTTATTTCCATTTCTGAAAGGAAAACTCTTAGATTAAGTTTACAAAGTATATGTGGGAGTATTAAGTAGAGGTCTGAAGCCAAATTAAAAAATGTTATATATATATTTTTCCATTGATCAAATTTTATTTTAAATTAGCTTTGAGCAATAACATCAACTTTATGCTACAAGAGGAATTCATTTTCACTTTTGACTTAATTTCTTTTTTAAACAAAGAGTGGGAAAATGCAAATTGTGTGGATGTCTAATTTGAAATCTTAGAGATTCCAGGGAAAAGAGCTGACAGGAGACAGCTCACTTGCTCCTTGTTTCTTTCTGGTTTTTTTTTTTTTTTTTTTGTCATAGTCATTCTTCATTTCTGTTTTTAGGAACAAGGAAAACTAGTAGACAGAAATAGAAATAGTCCTGCATACATGAACTATATATTTTACAAGCACAGCATAAAATGTTCAATAAACCCAAGTGTCTAAAAGCCAAGAGACTCCAATAAATAAAAGTGGCAATATCCACTAAAATTTACCATTTTCCCTTTACAGAACAGTGTCACAGCAATATTTACCCAATGAAATTGCTAATTTTTTCTTTTCAATGATTCTATTCGATGTCAATAATGAGTACTACTTTATATTTCTAATACCTCATGACTTGTTTACCTTTTTGTAATCCTCAAGGTCAAGTTATTTATGATTATAGATAAGCTGATTTGACGTGAACAGTCTTATTGTAGATAATGACTACACATTTGCTAAGTGGTTAGCCTGTGCTTCAATTGCTGTCTTATGGGAATTTCCAGTGCAATTCTCACAGCATCTTTGAACATGGCTACTACCATCACCTTCACACCTGAAAAGGCTGAGGCTGCAGACTGTGGGAACCTTGCTTCACTACTACGTGAATGACTAGTTCTTTGTGGTACTGGAGCTGGGATTTTTGGACTTTGGGCTACAATGATGATTCCTGTCTTTATTTTTGGGTTTTATTTTCTTTCTGGTGCTGAGAATCAAACTCCAGGTCTTGGGCATACTAGGTGGGCACTTACCTCACCACTGAACTTAATCCCTGTCTATGAGGTGGGCAGTGACAGAGGCACAGGGACACTGAAAGCCCAGGCTTACCCACCATGCTCTTCTTGCAGTCTAGGCTTACTACTCACCATGCTCTTCTTGCAGTCTAGGCTTACCCACCATGCTCTTCTTGCAGTCTAGGCTTACCCACCATGCTCTTCTTGCAGTCTAGGCTTACTCACCATGCTCTTCTTGCTGGGTGGGTCAAAGGTAGACCCGTTTGCGCGTGTTCTAACTATCTTCCTTGGAAGTAGTTATATCTGTTGGGTTTTAGACTTGCCCTACTTTCTCAGTTCTCTCCCAGGATCATTTAACTTTATAATTATGCAGACTTACGCCCGTCTTAATGATATACCGACTCATTCGTTTAGTTGAAAGGTACAAACCAAATCCATTTTTTTTTTAAAAAAAAAAATACCGGGAACCTAATTGAAAATTTTCATGAATCATCTTAATTGAGGTACCAGGAAACCTCAATTTTCTTGAAGTGCTAATTAGCTACATATTCATCTTGAATGAAACTCCTCTCTGGCAGTACTTCGTCTACCAACGCAGTGCGGGCTGTGGGAAGCTCTGCCACGACTATAAAACATTTCTTCCACTGTACTTGAAGATGATGATGTGGATATTTATTACTAAGAGGTGAGGCGACCAGCGTCTTCCTGGCATTGGATAAAGATAATGCCATCATTGTTTGTTAGTCCTTGCAGGTTTCTCTTCCCTTTCCATTTCCTCCCCAGCTGTCACTCATCACTTCCTCCCATGCTTTATCCCAGCTGGTCTGATACAGTCTTTTGCCAACAGCCCACAGTTCTACTGTCAGCTGAAAGATATTCTTTGAAAGCCTCATCTTTTCATACTCTGTATTTCATGAAAAAATATCACAGCAACTTGCTATTATTTATTTGTTGCAAATTTACACCTTGCAGAAAAAGCCAATCTCCGCCTCTGAATAGCATAAAATATTAATTTCTCCTTTCCCTGCTTCTTAATATTTTATATTTCTTCAAACTCAGACACTCACACAATGACCCAACTTCTGTTTATTTTTTTTTCCGGAATTTCCTACAAGCATACTTCCTTTACATGTTTCCTCCACTTACTCCCAAATTCATGACTTCTTCTTCTTTCTCATTGTTACATAACATTGCTGTGGTGTGTGTGTGTGTGTGTGTGTGTGTGTGTGTGTGTGTGTGTGTGTTACATACACATAGCTTGCTTCATTCATTTAGTGTTGCATGTATGCATCTGTGTTTAGGGCAAAGCACTGATTGGATAACCTATCCAGGGCTCAACCCTATAAAAGACTGATTCCCCCCTCTTAGCAGCAGTTAATAATTGCCTATAGCTCTTCATCTAGGGCAGAGCCTGTGAGCCCCAATCCACGTTGGCATGGCAACTGATGCTGTCATTGTGAAAATCTTGTTTAAGTGATCAGATGTCTGAGATTTATAAGGTGCAGCTTCCCTGTGCTATATAAAAGACACTATTTTCCAACATATGTCCATGTCTTCTGGCTCTTAATATCTTTTACCTGCTCTGTTCTCTGAGTCTTAGGCAGAGGGCCTGAGCTGTAGAAGTATCCATTGGTGTTGGGCATCTGTCTGCTGTCCTCTGTATTTTGACCAGTTTTGGATTTCTGTAATGATCTCCAGGAAAGTAAGAAAAAGGACCAATGGGAGGTGGTGGGAGGAACGCTAAAGGGGTGGGGGATGGTAGGACACAGGTGCTCTGAGGAGGAAAATGGGGAAATGGGGTAGGCTATAACCGAGAAAGGGGGTAGAAGAGCAGCATAGGGGGAGGGGGATCATACCACTAAGCTTGTTTAAAAAGACCCTTAGGTAATTGTGGGGGACCTGCCCCCACCTTTACCCCTCAGGATACTCTTGAGGAATGAGATATAAGAGATTTAGATAGAAATATAGAGGAGAGAGAGAGAGAGAGAGAGAAACACAGGATAGCCTCAGGAGGGCTCATCTAAAGGGCTTTTTATAGGAATGCCAAGGGGTGGCACAAAAGACCTCCCCCCTGCCAGATCAAAGCACACCGCACATCCAAGTGCAGGCCCTTCCAAACACCTGGTAACCACGCACATGGTCAATCTAGCCCTTTATGCAGCCCTACTGGGTAAAGCAAGCTCAAATCTCACTAGGAAATCTCTGTGGGTTCCCACAGGTTTATATTTTATATTTACTTAGAAATACATAGTTTTTTTCATGGATATACATGCATATATATAGGCATATAGCTTGAGTAAACTTATGCCACTTAGGGTGATAAAGTTCTCTTCAAGAGCCATAAAAAATCCAGTGCCAGAATGGGAAACCTCCTTTTAAGTTGTTGGTCAGGGGAGTACAAGCAACTCAAAAACAGCAAAACAACAACAACAACAACAACAACAACAACAAACTATAAGTTTTTGCTGTAACCATTGCCTGCCTCCCAGAAGGTGACGGTAAAACTCTTTTGTTGAAGACACCACACACTTTGGACACAGGACTTTGCAGAATCAAGCTGGAACTGGCCTGAAAGTCTGAGGATATTATCTCAGCTCTCATAGTATCTATGGATACTGCGCAAGCTGTCAAGGCAGAAAAGCAACCAATAGTATTACCCAAGTGTAAAGCCTATGAACCACAACACTAACTAGCCTGGCAAGACATCTCCAAGGGTACAATAATGGCACTTATATTTTAGGGGTACCCAGCAGCCATTTAAGTGGACATAAGACCCTCTCAGTAAGGGAGTTTATGCCTGGTACTGTAAGCCTGGCCAAGTACCCATGGCCGGTGAGGTCCTGGATCCCGGAGAAGAACCTACCACTGACAGTTTCCTAAACCAGGTTAATTTCTAAGTGAACCCCAAATACTTTCCCTCTAACAGACAAGTGTAGCCTTCACACAAAATCAAAGAAGCTTCTTTTCACAGAAGACAAAGACTTAAAATCAAAGTTAAAAATTCTTAACATTAAAAATTCTTCATCTCAGGAAAGAACCAGCTAGATAAATTTGGGAGCCCAGAGCAAACTGAAAATGTAGAACCAATTGAAACAAAAAACAAAAGAAAGAAACAAAGAAAGGAAGAAAAAAGTGTGGTTATGATATTACTATGATAAAACTTCCCCCTTCTGCATTTCTCTCAACTTTTAATGTTCTTTACTTACTATTTAATATCATTCTGTGTTAATAAAATTTGTAAAATATTAAGTAATTGTTGCTAGACATAGCTATACTTGGGAGGCTGAGGCAGGAGGATTGTTACAAGTTGAAGTCTAGCCTGATCTACATACTAAGTTCTTAGCCACTCAGGGCTATCTAGCAAGACTCTGCCTTGTTTTATTTTTTTAATGGTTAAATAATTAGTATGACTTTTACTGTTTATACTGTAAAATGTCACTTTAAAAACATTTCAGAATATTTAACTGCTATGTAGACTCACTGAAATCACACAGCTCATATCTTATGACACAGTGCCAGACGTTGTATCCAGCTGCTCAGAATGCATACACCAGCCAGGCTCATGAAGACTGAGAGGAAAAAGTTTATCCATCATGTGACTAGCTGAGGAAATACTCCCTTGACACAGGATCCTGGCAAGGTGAGTGCCACCGTAGGTGCCTGGGACTCTATGCCATGACGTAGGATGTTCAGGCCTCTGCTCAGGACTGACTGATGGCTGTCAGTTTACCTCGGGTGCCTGTTGGGAGCCAGGCCAATCCGAGGCTTTCTCAGAGGCCCCAGTGAAAGGACAAAAGGAATGTTAGTTCTGTGTTTTTGCCCAGGGGCAGACTTGGCAAAGTCCAGTCTGGGACTGCGGCCAAGTCCTCAAAGGACTCAAGTTTGTGGTTTCTGGGAACTCAACTCTTACCCTGGGCTGTGATTATCAGTCCTCGGGCAGCTGTGTCTGATTATCCTCTGTTCTTTCTCGATTGCTTAATCAGCTTTCTAATGACTATCCTATTCTCTCCCTACAAATTCTATATAAAATGCTGTATTTCTTAATAAGCTTGCTTAGCATAAGACATAGCTTGTAAAGACCTTATGATCCTAATATTATCTTTACTTTCTGGTTCCCTGGTCCGTTCTCTCAGGAAGCTGTCACAGAAAGATGAGTTGCTGGTCCAGGTTAGGCGCTAGCTGCTATACTGATGCATTATGCTCCAGGCAATGTCAAGACAGCCATCTCCTTTTCCACGGCCTGCTCCCCCAACCCACAGGGGAAAGACAACCTTTGAGGATACTACAAGTTTCATGCTACAAGGCTCCGACTACGTTTATCAGGGGTGAAGAAGATTCATCCTCACTGGTGTGGGGCTTTGGCTGGGTACCAGCTAATACACCATGGCACAGGCAACCGAGGGAGCATGGTGGCCTCCCACAAGCTCCACTTCGAGACTTTGTTTAGTCTAGGTGCCTAATTTCTTTCCAACCTACTCCTGTATCAGGGGCCTGCCAGGGGCATGTAGGGTGGCAGAAATTGCCTGGTGGGGTTAGGTCAAGCAAGGCAGAAGGTGGCAATGGACCAATTCTCTGCAGATGCAGAGGAAGTGAGAAGGACAGTATCATGCAAGCAGGGGCTGTAAGCCACTCCACGAGCTCCACTCCCCCACCGACTTCACAAACAAAGCACAGAATCAGAGATCAACTTATTAATAACTTTGGGGGGCAGGAGAGATGGCTCAGCACTTGTTGCTCTTCCAAAGGACCATCTCTACCTCCATGGGATCTGATGCTTCCTGGCTTCCATGGACACCCGCAATCATATGCATGTACCCACACACAGATATACATATATACACACAATTAAAATAATAAAAACAAAGCAAATCCTTCAAAAATGATGAAGAATTTCAGGAGGCTGGCAACAGACAATAAAATCCATGTGTGGGTCTTTTGATGGGGCTTGGTACAACAGCATGAAGCCACGCATGAAGCCAAACTGCGCAGGAGCACTGTGAAAGAACTGGTTTGTAATTCACAAAGAGGCAAAGTGTAAATAAACAACTTTTAAAATAAGATGAGAAGATAACTGTTTGAAATAGTGGTTTCCAGCCCTAAGGGATCCAATGCCCTTTGGCTTCTGAGAACACCAGCCATAAATATGGTGCACAGCCATACATGCAGGGAAAGCATCCATACAAATAAATAAATATTTTAAAAGTAATATTTTTAAGAAATCAAGATCCCACATTGCCATATTTCCCAACCCCACAGGTGTCAGAACTTCTTAGGGAGGAAGGTGAAGAGGCGCTGTCTTATTTGATGAGTTGATAGAAGTTGAAGACATAAAATCAGGTTAGGGAACAATTGCTGCTATGTGTATTAGTATTTTATATTGTTCTGGAAGACATTATTAACCCAAGAATACAGGAAATGGGTCTAAGAACAATAAACATGGATATAAATAAAAAAGACATCTGTGAGCTCACTTGCCTAATACCACAAAACTGAGGGGGGATCAGCTGAAAAACTCTCAGAGTGACCAAGAGTTCAGCTGAATGGCTGAACATATCAATTTCTCTGCTGTACACCAACTGCAGTTAGGTTGAAAAGTTAATGAGAAAATTCTCTTTCTTCATAAGTATTTATGATCTATTACAGATCCTCTGAGAAGGCAGTCTATCTTAGGGGGTGACAGCCATAAACTGTGGTATGAGAGCAGAATAGATAATGAGATGATGGGACAAAATTATAAAGGTATTCTGATGTTTAATGCTGTGTCACTTTGGCATTTGGTGACCAGATATTTGCTCAAGCATTATTCTGGATGCCTCTGTGAGGGAATTTTTCAGTGAGATCTGCATTAAAATCAGTTGTCTGGGTAAAGCATTCTTTGCTGAATGGGTAAGCCACATCCAATCATTTGAACTCCAGAAAAGAACATAAAGGCTCATCTCGAGTGAGAGGGAATACTTCCCAAAAGACTGTCTTTGAACCATCAGGTTTCCTGAGTCTTTTGCTCTGCCAGCCTTCAGAGTGCTATCAGCTCCCCAGTTTTCAGGCCATAGGGACCTAGACTGAAAATAGTCGGATTTGTGTAGCCTGTCAACTCAGGCCAACTTCATGGCTGTTGGTCAAAAACTCCACCACTGAGCTACACACCACCCCCAGCAGCATATCTTACTTCCTGAATGGGGCATGGTTCCTCTAGGTGACACAAGAACTGTTCTCAACTGGAGAAAAAGAGATTCCTGTTTGGCTTGGCTATTTTGCATTTCTTATGCACGTAGACCAATGTGCAGAAAGGTAGGTTGCTCTTAGAGTTGGAACAATTTGGTCTCTATTACCAATAGGAAAATGGGTTACTGCTGTACATTTCAGTTTGGAGGATTAAGGAAGTCAGGAGATTTTCTGGGGTTATTAGTACTTAGCATCAGACAGGAAAGGACCTACAGCAACTCAAATGAAAGAGAGTGACAGAGGACTCAGACCTTCTAGGAATGAAGATCTGAATTAATCAACCAGCTAAAGAATCCTCAGCAGAGGCTCTGGCTAACAGTGGAGACAAAAAGAAGAGTGACATGGGCCCCGTGTAACAAAGGAGATCAAAGGATCATGGTTTTGTGTATTTTCTTGTTTTTATTCATATGTGAATTAACTAATCTTTTCCTTTCCCTTAATTGCACACAAGTTGCTAGAGGTTAACTCTATAATTGAGTTTTAATGCAACAGACCAATCATTGAAAATATGATGTATTTTGAGGGGCAATTAATATAGAGCTTATGATGTATTTTATCAGGCTGTGTATTTCAGTTTGAGAAGGCAGCGAGTCTTCTGTTGGGGGAAATAAAGGGCTGTTTACTGTCCTGTGGGATGCGACACACTGTGCAGGGTACATATGGAGGAGGATTGAGTGGTCAAAGGGGTAGTGTGATGTTCACTGATTTATTTCCTCTTACTCTGTAATCACAAAGCTGGGCTTTGCAAACATTTCTGTTGCTGTGTAGCTTCTGCCTTGCAGGTAGAAGATTCTAGCTGGATCTTCCCTCCCTGATTCTGGTGCTTCTGGAGTCTTGCAGAGTGCACTGTCTGTTCTATTGGTACCACTATATATATATTTCTTATGTGGTCTAGGTGCCTGCAGGTTACAACATTCTCCAGGACTTCCTTAGACTGGGGTGGTATCTTAGATTCCATGACCATGCCATCAATTGCCCCAACCAAGGCCATTATTCCCCACACTCACGCTTTAGCCTTATTGTGGCAAGGCTACTCTGCCAATGTTCCAGGCTCCTGAAGAGGGCTGCCTTCTCCAGTCACAGCTCCAGCAATGCCTAGCTATCAGCAGCTGCCTTGGTTCTTACAGAGTTGGGACAACAGCCGGGGCCTCTGACGATTGAGGATCTTTTTTTGTATAGACAGCCTCCCTGGCATCCTGGAGACTCTCAGCAAATCCCAATTATGCTCCAACTTGGGAGACGCCTACGTGACTTCTTTCTGATGCAGGGAACAAGCTATGACTTTCTCAAGCAGTCTGGATCTCAGCTGTAGTAGTGGGAGTGCTACCTCAGGAGCCCGTCTCAACCCTAGCAGTGATGCTTATTTCCATTACTGTGTGGACTATATTTGGAATCCTCTCATTGACAGTTTCCAGGGAGGATTTACTGAGGTGGGAAGACACACCATGAATGTGGGTGGCACCAGTCCATGGACACTCGAGTGCCAGACTGAATAAAATGGGAAAAGGGGAAAAAATTAAATGGGAAAATAAAATCAAAAAATAAAATGGGGGAGGGGGCAGCATTCATCTCTTGCGGCTTCCTAACTGACGAAATGTGACCAGCTGAGTCATGTTCCTGCCCCAGCTACCACAGCCACCCTCAACACCATGCCTTAAGGGACTGTCCCTTCAAATTGCAAGCCAGAATCATTGCTTTTGTGAGGTATTTTGTCCCAGTGATGAGAAAATTACTAATAAAGTTGTTCTTAGTAAGGTATTGTTAGAATTCTCTTCAACTTTCACAAGTTACCTTTCTACTGTACTCTTTTATGATGGATGAAAGAGTTTAAGTTGTTTTCCTGTTGAAATTGTTGTATGGCTTCTGTCACCTAATGACTCCAACAAATGTATCTGGTGACATTCCTTGCCTAGTTGTCTACTTTGTCTGAGGCCAGTATAACCATTTTAGTTCCTGATTATTAGTGGTTTTCTCCATCATCTTTGGTATATACTATCTATGTCTTTATATAAGTAAAGTGTATCACCACTAGATAGTAAATAATACTTATTAAAAATTCAGTATTTAGGGGGCTAGGGAGATGACTCAGTAGTTAATAGCACTGGCTGCTATTCCAAATGACCTGTGTACAATTCCCAGCACCCATATGGTGGCTCACAACCATCTGTAACTCAAATTCCTGAAGATCTCACCAAGCATGCACAGACACATATGCAGACAAGACACTCATACATAAAATAGAGACCACTTTAAAAATACAATATTTTATTGGAATGTTGAGTCAACTTCTAGTTAATGTAAGTATTAATCTGTCATCGCTACAGCTAAATACGTGAAACTGAGTGACTTTGTTTTTACTTTTATTTATTCATTTAGTTCTTTTGAGACAAGATCGTACATATCCCAGGCTGGCCTTGAACTTCCTCTGTAGTTGAGGATGACCTTGAACTCCTTATCCTCTTGCCTCCACTGGGATTACAAGTGGGTGCCATGCCTGGTTTATGTGGTGCTGAAATGAAGCCAAGCTCAGTGCTTCATGTGTGCTGAACAAGCATTCTACTAATGGAGCTGTACTTCCTGCCCCCAAATTCGGTACTCTAAAGACTTCTTCCGTCCCAGTTCTGGGTTTTAGAAACCGTGGTGCTAATATCAGCTTGGTGGTAAGGCCTGAGTGGACAGGGTTATTACTAGCAGGTACATACGTGGGAGGAAAAGGTCACATCACCAGATGGGGGCAAAAGCATGGGTCAGGGTTTAGTACCCTCCTAAAAAAATCTCATTCTTGCAAAAACTCACTCCAAGATACCAGTCTTCCCTTGAGAGCAGGGCCCACAGTGAACCAAGTAAGGGCTTCCCACCAGGTTCCACCTCCATAGGGTTCAATAATCCCCAACATGGACAGCACAGGGGACCAAACATATAACATATGAACCCTTCCTTCAGAGTCAAACCGTATCACACACCACAGCATGGAATTATTAACTTGTTGGATTCACGCAATTATTTTCCTATGTATTTTTTTCTTGTTTGTTCTTTCCTGCCTCATGGGTAACTTCATCACTGCATCTTATCTGGTTTATGGCCCTATGGTTATACCATACATTAGCTGAATGAACTGTTCCATCACCACAACTGTGATGTACGGATTTTACAACAACGTGCCTCCACTTATCACTTATCACTGTTCTTTGTGGTATCATTAGCAAACATTTAAATGATAAATTCAATAATACATTATTCTGCTTTAATCAGTTAATTGCCTTTCTATACATTTAAGAGGACTATGTATTTACTGAAAGATCATTTTGTACACATCAAGGTTTTTGGATGGTTCTATTTTCCATGTCTGGACAACTTCTAGTTTTTCCTATGGTGCCAGTCTCTGGCTTTCTCTCTTAGTCTTTATCAGAAGGTTCTTTCCCACAACCGTTACAGTGAAAGCCAATTCTTCTGGATAAAGCCTTCTAGGTTAACTCTTTGCACTTTGTGGCTATGACACCACTGTCTTCTGTTCTTTTGTGTCGTCTCCATCTTTTGTTACTGGTTTCAAGAAATCTGATTAGGATGCCATCAAGTGTGGGTTTTGTTTAGGAGTCATTAAATTTGAAACTCTGGTTTATATAGCTCTTTAAATATGGAAAACCAATTGGCTATTACCTTCTTAATGTTCCTTTGGTGCCTACTCCTTCTTCATCCCAGTATCCTTAGGGAGCTGTTTCATGTGCTTCCATATATCAATCAGTAAGATGCTATTTTTTGAGTATATTTTTTCTTTGTGCATCCATTTAGATGGCTTGTATCTTCTTGCCTTCAAGATTAGTAGTCTTTTATTCCTCCCCTAAACTTTCATTAACTCAGTTACTTTTTTTTTTTTGATGAGGTATTATTATGTAGGCTTGGCTGGCCTAGAACTCAGCATGTAGGCCAGCCTGGACTCAAACCCACTAAGTTCTGCTTGTCTCTGCCTTCTGAGTACTGGGATTATAGGTATGCACCACCAAACCCAGCCAAAAATATTTACACCTATAATTTCCTTTGGATTTTGCAGTTTTCATTTTTCTATATATAATTCACATTTCTATTATGTTCAATTTTTCATTTAGTCTCTTGAACTGAGATTACCATAGCATGGGAGGTTTTTTTTTTTTTATCTATTAATTCAAATACAGGGTCATTTTTAGACGTACTTCTGTGGACTGAATTTTCCCTGTACTTAAGGGTCCTATTTTCCTGTTTCTTAGCAGGTACACCACCTTTTTACTTCATAGTGGGGGCAATGGACACTGTGCTGGTTGGGTTTTGTCAAGTTGACACAAACATAGACATATTCTGAGAAGAGGGAATCACTATTGAGAAAATGCCTCCATAAGATTGGCCAGTAGGCAAGTCTGTTGGGCATTTTGTTCATTAGGGATTGGTGTAGGAGGGGCCATTCCACTGGGCAGGTGTGCCTGAGTGCATACAAAAGCAGGAGAGCAAGTCAGTGAGCAGTGTTCCCCCATGGCCTCTATAGCAGTTCCTACCCGCAGGTTCCCACCTGAAGTTCCGAGTGACCTCCCTGAATGACAGACTGACCACAAGCTGTGAGCTGAAATAAACCCTTTCCTCCCAAGTTGCCCTTGCCAGTTGTCCTTTTATTCAGTTGTTGTTGCCTTTAAGCCACAGCTGTCTGAAACAGCAACTGCAGCTCTGCTGCTGTCAGCAGCGGTTAGGCCGCAAGCGCCAGAGCTGGAGGGAATTCTGTTCCGTCAGGTACTGACCCTTTCAAAGCTACAACAGAACTTAACTAAATCTCTGTACCGCTAGAAAACTCAAGATTCAGAGGTTAAGATGGAATTCTGCTCTTCAGAGAGGCTGAACAGCAAGTAGCTCTCCTCCTCTCCTTGTTCACGTCCTCCAAAAAGCCCTCATGCTTCTCCTTGCCCCTCTGTTAAAAACCCTTCTCCCCCTGGCTCCTCCCTACCACTTCCTGTCAGCTAGTTGCTGACTCAGCCTTCTGACTGCAGGTGAATTTTATTTAATCAAACACATCTTTGCATCATTAAACAAATGTTCCAGAGCATAAACAAAAGTAATACACCTTAAAGTAATATTCTATAACACTTGGCCATGGTGTTTTTTCACAGAAATAGAAACCATAGCTAAGGCAGATACTACTTTATCAAAGGTAGAAGTTTTTGTCTTTAATATTTGGGATACTTAGTGAGACCTGTAAGTTCTGATTTGAAGTCAGAAACCTCTTAGCACTCTGACTGCCAGGAGCTGTTTTCTGCCATGCTCCCCTGCATTCTGCCCTGCTAATGTTCATCTCGACATTCCGTCAGACTTGGTACTCAGCAGACCCCAGGGCTTCTCTGTGTAGTTTTCTTTGGTGCTCTCCCCTACACAACTACCAAGTAACTGAATTCTGGTCTCATTTCTGCCACCCCAACATTTTTTTCTTCTTTGTTGAGTTCCGGCTACCTACAATGTACACCAAAGCAGAAAGCCAGAATGAATGTAGAGGTGAATATAGTTTTCCTTTCTCTCAAGTAAAGAACAAAATCCCAACTGTTGTTCCTTTGTTCTTTGTTGTACAATGTTGTAGCTCTTTGTGGTGGAAGATCCATTTGATAACAGTTACTTGGCCAAAACTATCCAGTGTGATTTCAATATCAAATCTATTGTTTACTTTCTAGAAATTCTACCTACTGTACTTACTTAATTCCTAGTATTTTTAAAAATACTATGCATTTCCCTGGTTTACTTCACATGTATCTCTTTTGCATTTTGTACTCTGTGTAGATGAATTGCTAACTGGTCTTATTAAATAAAAAACCTGGAGCCAGATATTGAGGTTAAAACCTGAGAGATCAGAGGAATAGGAAAAGCCACAACCAACCTCACCTTACCAACCTTCAGCTTCCAGAGACCTACTTCCTGTATACCCATGCCTATATGCCTTTCTGTTCTGCTATCTCATTTGCTCTCTCTGTTCAGCTACATTACTTCCTCTTCCTGCCCAGCTGTCACTTCTTGTCTGTCTGTACAGACCTCCAAACCTTTATAGTTAACTAGTGTTGGAATTTCAGACATGTGCCACCATGCCTGGCTCTGTTCCCAGTGTGGCCTTGAACTCACAGAGATCCAGACAGATCCCTGACTCCCAAATGATAGGATTAAAGGCGTATGCTACCATTGCCTGACTTCTATGTTTAACAATATAGTGGCTGGCTTTTACTTCTGATCCTCAGATAAACTTTATCACCACAGCTCTGTTCTAACATCTATATTCTCGGAGTCTAAATTCAATGCTGCTGTTAATTCTGACCCATAGTTGCTTTCCTGTTCTGCATTTGTCAGAATCTTTAAAAAAAAGATTATGCTTGGGACTGGAGAGGTGCCTCAGCAGTAAGAGTTCTTGTTGCTTTTCCAGAGGACCAAGGTTTGGCTCCCAGCACCTACATGGCAGCTAACAACCTTTTGTAACTCCAGTTCCAGATTATTTTATGCCCTTTTCTAGCTTCCACAGGAACTGCATACACTTGGTACCCATACACACAAAGTAAACACAAAATCTTTTGAAAAGAAGTCATGCTGTGGATAGGAGTGTAGCCCAGGTGTAGAATACTTACCTAGCAAGCATGAGGCCTTGGGTTTAACACTCAGCAACAGGCGCACACAAGCACCACATGCTGTGTCTGTAATCTATGAGAAACTCCGAAGATTTTGTTTCCTGCTTCAGCCAGTTGTATTTGTGCACACACATGTGCTTGTGCATGCTTATCTCAGGACCCCTTCCTTAAGATTTCTAACTCAGTGAAGAAGTCTAATTGCCATTTCAAGCATATTATATTCACATTATTAGTAGAAAACTGTGGGTTCAGAGCAAATCCTCCCCCGTCCCCCCCGCTGATTGCTGGCTCACTATTGTTAAAGTTCCAACTGCCACTACATTCCTTTGCTCTGGCCCAGGCTCCTCTTCTGTACATTCTGGTTCTTGCTGGCTTATAGCAAGTTGAGTTCTGAGCCATCTGGTTCCCACCCATGACTACCTGAAGCTCAACTCTCAGATTTTAAAAAGTTTTCTTTTTTTTCTATTTTTTTTTGAAGGGGGAAAATATCCCTGGATACTATAACCACTAGAACATATTTGGGGTCCAATGACTGTGGATAGAAATTGAGCTTAGTTTTGAAACTGCATGTGTCTGGAAGCAAAAACACGCATGTCCATTTTCTGCTCAGCAAAGCGAGTATCAGAAGCAGAAACTGAGTTGTTAGCATAGCCTATTTAGCGTTTGTTTGTTTCCTAATTTACTTCTCAGAAGTCCAAATATAAACTAAACACTTCGCATGGACCGAGCTGCTGTAAATGCTAGAAATACACATGTGACAAATGAAGGCTGACATTCGGCTATGCTTTAATAGGCTGAACAACTAGCAAATCCTATTCTTCTATTTGTTCCTTTTGCAATAAGACTTGACATCACCTTCTCCTCTTTCTTACATTCACTTGCTTAGCAGGCACAATGCAGGTTTGATGTGCAATCTGATTTCAAAAGGATCTTTGAGACAGCTAATCTGTACACTCGCTGTAATTAAATATTACAGCACAAATGGTACATAAGATACCCACCTTCTTGAGAACTTCTCAGCACCAAAGAGCAGCGACATAAAAAAGTATAGATTTCATGGCACTTATTTTTAGGTTTTCAGCTTGAACTTTTAACTCGCATAGTACACCCAGAGCAATATACAGCACAGAGTGGAAATTTTCATTGTCTTCCACTCTGCCCCAAACTCTCATTTTACCTGGTCTAAAACCTGCTATCATATTCATCTGTTTACCTTTAAGCTCCCTGCTTCCTTACCTGCATGCTTCAAGCTGCTTGTCTGGAGATACTCCTACAGAGACGCCATGCTGAAGTACAGTTGCCATGAAGTTTAGTGTCTCACAGATAAATCTGATTAAAAATATGTATCAAGCTGAGGTGCTCAGCGTTGAAGACTATGCTTGTCTTGATGTATGAATAACGTGAGTAAAGACATGTACTGCTCTTACAGAGGACCTAGGGTTGGCTCTCAGCACTCACGTTGGCTGGCTCACAACTGCCTGTAGCTCCAGCTGTAGGGGATCTGCTCCCCTTTTCTGGACTCTGTGGGAGCCCCCCTACATACACACACAATCAAAAATGAAATAAACCTTAAACTTCCTTGAAATAAACATGAGGCTCGAAAGGCAGAGCTCAGTGTTTCAGAGCGGTTGGTGCTCTTGCAGAAAGAGGACCCAGGTTTGGTTCTGAGCATCCACATGGAAACACACAACTAAGTGGAACTCTAGATCCACGGAACCTGACTTCACTTTTTGGACTTTCAGTGCACCAGACACAGATGTGGTGACATACATACATATAGAGAAACAATCATACACATAAAATAAAACTAATACATCTTTCAAAAAAGCAGTTAGGTTAAAAATCTTCAAAAATAGTTCCATAGCAGCTCAATAAATGAAAAAAGTAACCAAAGTTCAAATGTTCAAAGGCAACCATTTTTAAGTTTCTTATACATATTTCTAGATATATTCAGAACATGGAGTTTAAGTACTCTATGTCGTTTTGGACACACATTTCTGCCATTCCTTGAAATGATACCAAAATAACAGAATAAAAGCTGATTTTTTTTAAAAGTAAAGTTTTCTTCTTCATGGACAAGAATACTGGAAATGATAATACAGGGAAAGGATTTTTTAAATTTTAATTTCAGAAATGGGCAGTAACTAACTTAGGTCAAATGCATGCAAATGCCTATAACAGGGGAGAACTCTGTAGAGGTGGATTCCCACAGTTGAGTTCCCCAAAGCTCGAGATGAAGGATCATGGCACCGCAAAGCTTGCATTATAAATGCATGGCTGGCTGCAAGGCTGTATCAGGGTCCTCCCTGCCCTTCCCTTCTTCCTCCTCCCTAACATACACCAGCAGAGAGCCCTCCAAAGCTTCCAAAGGATTCCATGCACAGATGGAAAAGCTCCGAGGAACAAAGGGGGTGGGAGGTGGTTCAAGATCTCTTTGGTGTATTCAGCTCTGAACAAAATCAAAAAGAAGCTTTGAACTATCTGGTAGAATCCTAGCCAGAGAAAAGACCTGTCAGCACTGATAGTAAAGGGCTTCATAGCCAGGCAGGCTGGCCAGAAGAGCAGAAAGGGAAATCTATCCCTTAAAACCTCACCCTATCCACACACAGACTCCAATGTGTTGTAAAATACAAGCATACAGCAAAGAACTTCTAGATATTGAACCAAACCCTGTAATATGAGAGGCCTGGCACACAAATGCACAAAGAAGAATGAGGCAATAAAAGAAGTAGGAGAAAACATCAAATAAATGAAAATTAGACAATCAGAAATAAGTAATGTACATATGAAACAAAAAGAGAAGACAGAAAAATTCAGAACATAAATGGTAGAATTAAGAAAAATCTAGGTGCTGAAGATATAGTTCAGTGGATAAGAGCACTGGCTGCTCTTGCAGAGGACCAAGGTTCAAATCCCAGCACCCACATGGTGGCTCACAACCACCTGTAACTCCAGTTCCAAGGGATCTGATGCCCCCTTCTGACCTCGACAAGCAACAGGCACACATGTAGCAAACAGACGGACATGCTGACAAAACATCCAGACACACGAAATAAATAACTAAAAACACTTAAAAACTATCTAAAGAGATGGATGAAGACAACAAGGTGTCTCAAGGAGACAGGGATGAATAGTGGGGAGGAAAAGATTACAGGTTGAGTGTAGAAGGTGCAGTGTCTGAGTAACAGATCCTTTCAGGAAAAAACAGGCAGAGAGGATAAAAGAAGAGGCATTCTCAAAATACTTACTTCAAAAATTCCTTTCAAAACTGGATGTTCTGAGTCCATAGATGGAACACTGCTGTGCCAGCACCACCAACGGCGGATAAAAGGTCTGCTGTATCAAGGTGCAGCAAGGAGAGCCTTACCGGAATGGGGATTAGCAAAAGCCTGCAGCTTCCAAGAGGGAAGGAAACCAGGTGAGATGAATCTAGAATGAATTAGTAACAGGCAAATGAGGTACATAAAATTTTCAGCAAATTAAAATGGGGAAAAGTTATCAAGTTTGACTAAAAAGGAGTTTATAGCTCTTTGGCTTTTTAAAATATATACAATGAAGTGGCTGTCAACCTTCCTAATGCCGCAACCTTTTAATACAGTTTCTCTCTCTCTCTTTTTTTTTTTTTGTTACAGTGAATGCTTTATTTGGTATAATGTTGTGTAACTGAAGAAGTGTCCCTCTATCATCTATTGATTACAGCTTACAGGATTAGAATTTAGAAGACCATCTCAAAGCACTTTCAAATAAAACAATCATTCATACATTCATCCACAGTGTACTCCAGAAATGTGGGCAGAAGGACATACTATTCGTTATGGGAATAGATTTCTGTAGTAAACATAGCAGTGTACCACTTCTCATTAAATATCTATAATATCACTGTGGATTCTTGTTGATTCCACTTTACTGAAGAATGAAATTGAGACTTTAAATAGTTAAATAAGTCACAGAACTTAACTGAGGAAACAGCAGAAATAACAGAATCCTTCTAATGACATGTTTAGAGGAAACTTATTCTTTTAAAATAAAAATTGATGTTATTCAATATTCTGCTAAACAAAGAAAATTTGAAAATTCTCTACAGAAAATTCATTATCTGAGTTTCTCATGTTGTGGTGACCCCTAATCACTAAATTATTATTATTATTATTATTATTATTATTATTATTATTATTTACCCAAGTTCTTTTTTTTACAGTGAATATGAAATTTTATTTTCCTTTTCTTTATGTTATTTTTTTAAAATAGGGAAAAATTCCTCTTTCAATATTTAATCACACATTTCACATTTGGCATTCCCGAGTTGAGTCATGGCCACATTGGGGATTTTTATGTTTTTCCAGTTTTTGGAATGAAGACTTAGGATATTATTTTCTTGCAGGTTAAAAAATGTGTGTTTGAATATGATAAAATGACCCTTTGAAAGTAGAAACAATCAAGAAATAGCAAAATATCTTTCTTACTTAATTCAACAAGAATTCATTTGTTTTAATTTAATGACCTCGTATATATTTTAAAATATAACCACATATACAAATAGCACATAGTATTAAATATCACAAAACACTTCAAATAAAAAACATCTAAGAATTGTGACTAGTCCATTCTTAGTAAGGCCAAGATTATAGTGGCAGTAGAGGTAGTTTGTGGTAGTAGCAACTTCCTGTGGACTTTCCATGTAGCAGGAAAGAGGGATATTGTGTACATCCATTGTAACATGCGTGGAAAGGAACAAAGGAGCTAGCTTGTTGTCTTCAGCCCTTTAATTAGGGCAGCAATTCATAATCTGTGCCCAAAGACCTAGCTTCTTAGTAGTTATTCCATTAAATGTTAAGTTCGGACGTAAGTTCTATAGAGACACAAGGCTTCAAATTATAGCATTCATTAAATATTCAACAAGTGATCCAACTTTCTCTAGGATCTGAGGACAAACATAATTGGAAAACACACAAATAACACTATTTCACACCTACCTGTTAAGTGTCAGCCATGGTTACTCATCAGCCTGTTTATCTTGTAACAGTCCCATTACATGTTTATGTTTGCCACAACTTTGCTAATAGTGATAAAGCACTAAAATAATACCATGTTAACTGCTACAAGGATGGAAAAATGAAATTTGATCTATTCATACTGTTCAACACTTGGCAAAAATGAAAAGGAACTCATGAGATTTTTACAGCATAGGCAGTCTCAAAGATGTACTCAGAGAAGGAAATGATTGACAATGACATACAATAACTACATATTCAATTTAAACCATAGATCATGTCATAAATGTATAGGTATAAATATGTTATTCCTTCTGTTAACATCTCTAGTGAACTATCAGTTATAATTTTCTATCTAGTCATGAATCTCAATCATCTCATAGATACATCTTCTATCTGGAATAGTTTTAAATGGATTAGATAATAAATATTATATTAATAAACAAAAAATTCTAATTTATTTTTTAAGTTTTTCATATTATAATGTAATTGCATAATTCTGCCACCCTTCATTTTTTTGAATTTATTTTATTTTATTTTACAATATAATTCAACTTTACATATCCGCTATAGATTCCCCCGCTCTCCCCCCTCCCCCCCCCCCCCCCCCCCCCTGGCCCCCCCCCCCTATTTCCATCTCCTCCAGGGCAAAGACTCCCCCGAGGATTGAGATCAACCTGGTGGACTCTGTCCAGGCAGGTCTAGTCCCCTCCTCCCAGGCTGAGCCAAGCGTCTCTGCTAAGCCCCAGGTTTCAAACAGCCAATTCATGCACTGAGCACAGGACCCAGTCCAACTGCCTGGATGCCTCCCAAACAGATCAAGCCAATCAACTGTCTCACCCATTCAGAGGGCCTGATCCAGTTGGGGGCCCCTCAGCCATTGGTTCACAGTTCATGTGTTTCCATTCGTTTGGCCACTCATCCCTGTATTCCATCCATCCCTGGTCCCAACAACTCACTTACCCAAGTTCTTTTTTTTTATTTTACTTATTTATTTTTTAAATTACACTCATGATATTCATTAATTACACTCAGGATATTAATCACATTTGTGGTATTCATAGATTACATTCGCAGAACTAAATTATTTTTGTTGCTACTCCATAACTGTAATTTTGTGGCTGTTAGGAATTGTAATATATATATTTGTGTTTTCAGATGGTCTAAGGTGACCTCTGTGAAAGGGTCATTCAACCCCCAAAGGGGTTGTGACTCACAGGTTGAGAATAACCGATATAATGAATACAACTGCAATACAGTACTATGTAATGAAAATATATTTTGAGCACAACAGTGGCAGAGTACACATTTTACACCCTACTGTGTTGCCATAGAAATGTCTTGCAGATCATATCATATCAACACCATAAACAAACTCCCTATTTTTCTATGATATACCATTTCACTGAAACCATAGACTTGTGGACATATAAAAGTATAAATTGTAAGTGTATACATTGTGATACTGTGTTCCAGAGGTACAATCTGGGGGAAGAATTTTGTTTCATTCAGACAGCTTCACCAGCACTGGTAGAGGGCACCAAACCACCCCACATACTCATGAACCCTACATACTACAAAACCATCTTTGCCATCTGGAACTCACATGAAAACACGTATCACATTTTACCTTTATGTGCATGTACTTAAACTGATTTTTCCTGTTGTGTCCCAATTAAAAAAATCTCTTCCCCCTCAGATCCCTTTTCATGTACCTTATTTCTCATTATTATGTGTCCCTTTTGTTCTTCACAAAGTGGACAAAATTATCCCTGCAAGATGAGTTTCATAGTACCTTTTTTTTTTTTTAATTTAACTTCTTTATTGACTCTTTGGGAGTTTCACAACATGCACCCCAATTCTGTTCCCCTCCCACTTCCCCATATCTTCCCCTCATCCCTGCCACGCCCCCCACATAAGGAAACCAATCAAAGTATGCAAACAAGGGAACAAAAGCAAAAACAAAAACATACAAACCAACCAACCCAAACCCAAACCAAGCCGCAAATCACAACAATAGACAAATCTCTTTGCTTCTGCTTTTCTGCTTCTCCAACATCTCTTCATTCGTCCTGGTGGCAATGGTGGCTTCAGTGTGCCATATAGTCCACCTCTTTGTCCCATCTGTTTTACTGGCAAGTGTTTATTGCAATGAGTCACTGGTCTGGTTCAAGGCCTCTGGATTCTGGTACACCATCATCACTGGACCCTCACCAGAACTCCTCTGGGATATCTTGTGGCTGCCATGAGTCTTTCGAGTATTGTTCCATAGGGCCGGTCCCTTCAGCAGCTCCAGCAGGTCCTAGATGGTGGAGATGCTGGGGTGGGTCAACCCAAGACCTGGCTGTGGGTCTGGATGGTAGCCATGCTGGTCATTCTGGGCCCCTGGGGCCACTGACCTCGGGTGAGGGGGTGGAGGCAGCTCCCCTTCCTAGTAACCTTTTTATGTCCTACAAACATTGCATACTTATATGCATAAAG
The DNA here is from genome assembly GCA_902168425.1 of Peromyscus attwateri. NCBI lineage: Eukaryota > Metazoa > Chordata > Mammalia > Rodentia > Cricetidae > Peromyscus > Peromyscus attwateri. Next base: position 13,985 of record CABHPP010148153.1, on the reverse strand, counting down.
TTACAATTTTATAGCTATGTTCTTATTTTTAAGATGGCAAAAATATTTATTATAATATAAAGACAATTAATTACAAAGATATTTCACAGAATACAACATGTGACATTGCAGGATAAGCCATTATTTCATGAGCTGCTAAGAAAGTAAAAATGCTGCTCATAAAAGAAAAAGAAACTATAATACTTTCTTAATGCTTATGGTTTTTATTTTACTTATTGAATATTAAACAATTCACAGTTTCACATCCTTTGGGAATACAAACACTGCAATTTAAAAACTGTTTATTTACTGATAGCAGAAGTGGGATGAGGTGAGGTGACACACATCTAAATTCCAAGAACTCAGGGGGCTGAGGTCGGAGGACGGCTAGAGCCATCTGTGGTGGTTTGAAAGAAAATGGCCCCCAAAGAGAGTGGCACTATTAGGAGGCGTGGCCTTGTTGGAGTAGGTGTAGTTTTATAGGGGGAAGTGTGCCACTGTGGAGGTGGGCTTTGAGCTCTCATATATGCTCAAGCCACACCCAGTGAGACAGACTACTTCCTGTTAACAGCAAGTCAAAGTGTAGGACACTCAGCTACTTCACCAGCACTGTCTGCCTGCATGCCACCATGTCCTGATGATAATGGACTAAATCTCTGAAAATGTAAGCCACCCCAATTAAATATTTTCCTTTGTAAGAGTTGCTGTGTTCGTGGTGTCTCTTCACAGCAATAAAAACCCTAACTAAAACACCATCCTTGGCTACAAAGTGAGATTTAATTAAACTAAAACCAAACCAAAATAAAACAGGAGAGAAAGATAACTAACAGACTTTTAAAATGTAATTTCTAGGTGTCCTCTTACCAAGATAACTCCTATAAAAAATAGCAACACTAGTAACATGGGCTACTACAGTTTTGGCTTTATTTTAAGCCATTTAGATGTTTAGTTCTGTGAAACAAAATAGACTACCTGTTAAGTCACATGTCAGCTATCTGAAAATCTTTCTAGCATTAACAGCTATACTTCTATACAATAGGGATCTCTCTGAAACACTTTGAGAAGGCTCCAAGACTCTGCAGTTTACTTATCTACAGAGGTATTCATAAGTTCAATTTGATGGCATGGAAAACTATGGAAGTGGATTTAAGATCAATGGTAACCCATAAAGATTTCCCAAGTTAGGAAATAATATTTTCAGAAAGAAATTAGTTCACTGATATACACAGTAGCAAACTCCAATGTTTCTTGGTTCAAAGAAGGTACATTTATTTTAAACAATGTAAGACATGTAGCTTTAAAATTAAGATTTATAGTAACAATCAGACTTTAAGCTAAAACAATTTATTATAAACTATTCTGAAAAGTACCAAGTATCATTTATCCTGTAGACTTTCTTTAAGAAGCATAACACTAAAATTTTATGTAGAGTTTAATGTTTGTCAAATTTGTATAATTTGTAGAGGAAAAAATTGAAGCTAACATATGTGTATTTAGTACAATTATTTGCAAAACATTCAAAATATTTCAGTTGATGTAACCAACACCCCAGTGAGATATTTTTACCTCCATTTTATAGACAAAAATGTTTAAGAGTGATACCAAGGGAATCGTTGTAATTCACTATTCTCTTACCATATTAATTCATCAGAATATTTTATTTTCATTTTTATATTATCTTGCCACCTTATAAACAGACCCATTCACAATAAAGCAATAAAGAATAGTGACTATGCTTATATTATGGGTGTTATTTCCTTGGGACAATGACAAGACTTATAAAGGATCTTTAAATAGGTTATTTAATTTTTAGTCCATATTAACAAGGTTTCCATTTATTTATGATAAATGCCAAAAGACTAATTTGTACTTTCTCAATTATTTTACATTTCATATATTACCAAGAACATTCCAGGCCTGAGGCATGATAAATGAGTAGGTAGGTAGGCATCTCAGTCTAGACATCAAATGACTAAAATTTCAAAGCAGGTGAAATTAAATAAGTATACTATACTATTTTGTACATTATATTTCTATATTGGTGCAATAAATAATACCAGACAAAGAATGTGGAAAAGTCTAAAAAACACAAAATCAATACTAATAACACCGAAATAACATTACATTTATAAATAAGCTGATGCAGATCAAGTTCACAGTCAATAACTTAGAAAAATAAAGCCAGTGTTTCCTATTTTCATATGCAAAAGAAAGTAATGGTTGGAGTGTATGCAATTTATACTAAATAAGTCTTATGAAAGAAGATAAATGAATCTATTAATCTTTTAGATATTAGATTAATAACATAGTACATGCAATATATAAATATATTAACTTAAACTCATTGCTTTATTTTATAATACCTTTGTATAAACCAATTTTACCAGGTAGCCAAAGTTCTATTAAGTATTCTAAAATTCTTTTTTAATGTGAAAAAATCTAAGATTTCTTTTTCCTCCTTCCTTCCTTCCTTCCTTCCTTCCTTCTTTTTTAAAACATTTGTTGGCAGTGTTGGGAATTACACCTGAGGCCTCACACATGGTAGGCAAGTTCTCTGCCAGCTACTTATTTCCCCAGCATTTTTATTTTGGGCAGGGTTCTTCTCAGTTGCCCAAGTGCCTTGAGCTTGTATTCCAGCCCAGGCAGGCCTTGAGTTGTGACTGTCCTGGCCAGTTTCTCAAGTGGGTTTTTTCAATATAAAGTTTTATTTTCCCTTTTAAGACATATTATTTCGACATAATGAATTATATATAAATGATTCATCACTACTGGCTGTTTGGATCAATTTTGCATGTGGTCCTTTTGCAAGAAACAAAAGATTATCTTCTACCTATTAAATGTACATCAATCTTCTAAATCATTTATATTAGTTTTGAGCTATAGACATATGTTAATAATATCCAGTATATTACTAATATTATTTCCATACATTCTACTTGCAATTAGGAGCAGCACCACGTTTACCCCATGGTAATTACTACTACCACTGTCCTGGCTTCTAGCATCAGCATGTGATCACTACGCTTTCTTAAAAAAAAAAAAAAAAAAAAAAAACTAAATTGTTTTTTAAATAAAATACCTGAAATCCTGTTGACTTTGGTACAGAAATAAAACAAAACACATAATGAAGAGCAAAAACAAACAAAAATTTACACAAATCCAACAATGTATATTACATAAGTACTTTTAAAAGTTGAAAGTACAATGTAAACCATCATATTATCTAGTAAATTTTCACTTGTTTTCTGAAATTACTTCAGTGTAATTAAATACAAGGTAAATAACAGGGATTTACGAACAAGTCCAAGGGCCCTAAGACAAGTCGGAAGCAATATTCATTGCCGAAAACAGGTTCACAGTCCAAACCAGAAGAAAATGTGTTTCTGTTTTTAAGCTATCTATATTCTATCATTCATAAATTCTTTTGAAATAAAGACACTTCTAATAAATAAATAGACATCTAAATACATTCTCAGTTACTGGGACTACCCATGTACTTGTGAAGGGAATGAAAGAGTTCAGACTTCCGTCAGTCAAGGTGAAAGGTCAACTGATCATATTCAGCATCTGCAGTAAGTGTTCTCTTGGTGGCACTAGGGATCAAACCCAGGGTTGAACCTTGTAATTAGAAGATTCAGTTCTCCTCTGTCTCACATTGACAAACTCAGTTTAAGGAAAAAAATGTAATTTCATAGTATTTCACTTTCCCTTTAGTTTCTGCATGCTCTGACTTCACACTTGGATCCACACTCAGAAACTTGCTTCTTGCCTTGTCACATAGATCATAATCCTTCAATCTTTGTTTTAGGAGGATCTAGTTAAAAAAAAAAACCCACAATGCCAAAGCAATAGTTATGTAATGTAACTCAAGGTAATGACATTAATCCAATTTTTACAAAAATTACATGAAGCAGTCAGGCATCTAATTAAAAACTGAGCATATGAAATATAAGAATAAAGTATTTAAAAGTTCATAGCTTTTTAAAAACTGTATTTATCTAGTCATATTTGTGCATGGGGGCAGCATGTGAATGTATGCATGTGGGAGTCTATTATCACCTTCCATCATGTGGGTTCAAGTTGTCAGGCTTTGGGCCAAGTGCATTTATCCACTAAGACGTTTCACCGGCCCCAGTGCATATTTTGTTAAGAAACTTCTCTAGTACTCAGTTTCAGAAAGGCCTAGATTTAGGTAGTCATTTTGATCTATGGTTCTACGCACTAATACACATTACCAGTAGGGTCCGTGTGATGCTATCACAAGTACGATGGGGACACCATATACAGAGATGTATAAAGGGGATGCACTAAGTTTTCAGTGAGTCGTTCTTGTTCCATAAGGCAGCACACAGTTTCTTAAAATAGAAGTATGGACAACCTTAGGTAGCTAAATCACAAGTTTCCTTAACAGATAAATAAGCCTGCTTGTCTCTCAATGTCTTGGATCACTGCTTCCCAAAGTGGATTCCATATAATACTAGGCCTCCAAACTACCCCACCAAACACTCATACTGCAGTTTCTCTGTAGAAAGACAAAAACTAATAGCAGCATAGTGAAAGTTGATAAATCTATGAGCAACATAGTAATGTGGCCATTTCTTTTACATTTCTCAAAGTTGACAAAGTGTGATGGTTGGTTAGTGCTGACAACTTGAGAACCTGAAATCACCCAAGGAGACAAGCCTCTGGGCATGCTTGTGGGGAGTGGTATGGATCGCACAGTTTGAGATGGGGTGATTCACCACTCTGACTGGGATTCTGAACCGTACAAATGGGGGCAGGGCAGTAAGCAGCAGTACGCAGTCACTGCTCTCTGCTTTCCGACTGCGGTGAGGTGTGAGCAGCTGCTTCATGACCTGCTTGCTGCCTTCTTGCCAGGATGAACTGAGCACCCTTAGATCGTGAGCCAGAGTAAACCCTTTCCCCCTTAAACTGCTTTTACTGAAGTAGTTTATCACAGTCTCGGAAATAGAAAGACACAAAGTAACTTGTTTTTCTCTTAAAAACTGTTTACCAGTACCATGAGGAGCCACTTCGGGAAACATAGAAAGAGTTTAAGCTTGAGGGAAATAGTAAGAAATATACATAAGAACATATTCTCATTCTAAATGAGCAGCAAAACCTCCATCATGGGAACCTAAAATGACTGACCAAAATTACACAGTTATTATTGATGCTTGAAATCAAAACCAATCTTGATTCTGGAGTCTAAAACTTTGAGATATTTCTTTGACTTCCTGAATGACTTAGGGGCACAGCTGTTAAGGCCCGCAGTCCATGCACTCTGAAAGCAGAAGCAGGAAGATCATGACTTCAAGACCACAAAAACCAAGGGCTCGGGTGAGAACCAGCGGCAGCAGAGTGGCTGCCTTGCACGCCCAAGGCACTAGGCTTGATTCTCAGCAAAGAAGGGCGAGAAACACATCTATGTGTGAGAATTACGTAAGAACAATGCTTAGCATAGTGCCACACACCTACACTCATTCTTTAAAAGTAAAGCTGCCATTTTTGTGGCAACATTTAGAACCACGCTCCCTCAAAAACCTAACACCAATTCCCTAGGTGCTAATGATCTTCTATTACAGAGTATTGTACCTGCACAGGAACCGAGCTACAAACTTAACATAAAACATTCCTTCCTTCCTTTTTCCTTCTTGAGACAGTCTCTCATGTATCCCAGCTTGGCTGAGGATGACCCTGAATTTCTGACTCTCCTGCTTCTACCTCCAATGTTGGGAGACGGGGCCATGCACCACTACACCCGTGATTCTGGAGATCAAACCGGAGCCTCATGCATCCCAGGTGAGTACTCTACCAACAAAGCTTTGTCCTCAGCTCCTGAACATACAGTTTTTAAACCACGACACCCTCTCTGTCTCCACCAAATTGTAGGTGACAATTACATTTCTTTCAGGTATTTTCTTCTCTTGTGGAACATGGGATTTAACGTGTGCTCTACTACTGAGCCCGAACCCTAATCCATTCTCATCTGTTGTTTAGATGTTATAAAAATGTATCTATTCTCATTTATTACTGAGAAATTAGAATAAACCTAAGTTAACATACTTATCTGCTGTGAAGTTCTTTTTTCAGGCAGGATTTGAAGGTCGGATACTTCTGGACTGTTTTATAACCCTGTGGAATAAAGGATTACAAATGTGCACATGTATATGAGAGAGATCCAGTATAATTTAATTTATATGTTGAATCTATAAACCAAACTTATACACATAGAGCAGGATGCTGGTTTTCAGGCTGGGAAGGTTTGCAGACACAGGAAAAAGTGAACCATAGGTACAAATTCCAGTCACACAGGAAAAATGCATTTTCAAGATCAATTGCATAGGATGGTGGCCATAGCTAATAACCATGTGTATTTCAAAGCTGCTTAAAAATAGATTTAGATGGCTCACACTACAAAGAAGTGCAAGATTATATTAACTGGATTAAGATAATTGAGCTACAATGTGTTCATGTAACAAATGTGCAAATACTAGAAAACACTATGGGAACAGAGGCACACGCAGATTAGTGAACAGACTGAGACTCATGGTACTTTGAGGGAAATCTGTGCCCAAGGCTTACAGTGTGGTCCACACTAAATTAAACCTGGCTATTTTTGAGGAGAGATGAATGGATTTCTATGTACATCCTTACAGGCGTCTGTAGCGGCATGTGAAATGTTAACAAGCTACCACTAGGTGGCACTTAAGTACAACAGCATCTTCTCCAAGACAGCTTGGGCAGGAAGTTATTAAACAAATCTTTGAATTACAATTTCTAAGTGATAATCTTTCTTTTTTCTATATATGGATTTATATACTTCAAATGTTTATCTCTGACTGACTATAGCAGCTGTTAATTTTAAAAGGATTTTTTCCTCTTCTATTTCTGGAATGTCCATTAAGTATGTTAGCAGTGTAAACATTTATTAAGCCACATTGTAGCTGAAATTTTAAAAAGTATTTTTTAGAAAAGGGAAGATGATCTCCTGTTATTTATTAGTATGTCAACAGGAAAAATATGCAGGAAAAATTATTTCCAGTTTATTTTATTCGTAGGAGTGTGTATGCAGTGACTTAAGAGCCTCAGTTTCCTAACGGAAACACCCAGTGTGCAACAAGGACAGTTTCCTGTTAGCTCCCGAGTCTGAAGCCAATGAGAGGATTACATGAGAATGACAACAACTGGCAGTGCCCTCCCCCAAACAGCAACAGACGTTCCCTAACTGAATATAAAAATGAAGTAAATGGGCGCTGGTGGCGCACACCTTTAATCCCAGCACTAAGGAGGCAGAGGCGGGTGGATCTCTGTGAGGCCAGCCTGGTCTACAGAGTGAGCTCCAGAACAGCCAAGGCTGCACAGAGAAACCACGTCTCAACACTCTCCCCCCCAAAAAAAACCCAAACCAAAACAAACAAAACCCAAAAACCCGAAAAAAAAGAGTTAAAAATAAAATATACATATATATATATGTATTTTTAAAATTATCTTTTCCCTAGGGTGGGACACCTTGCTCAGCCTTGACACGGGGGGAGGGGCTTGGTCCTGCCCCAACTTAGTATGCCAGCCTGTGCTGACTCCCCAAGGGAGGCCTTACCCCCCATGAGGAGTGGATGGGGGTGGGAGGAGTTGGGGGAAAGTGGGAGAAGAGGAAAGGGGGGAACTGTGGTTGTTATGTAAAATGAAAAAAAATTTAGGTAAAAAAATAAAATAAAAATTATCTTTTATCACCGTGCATTGTTTTTAAAGTAGGTAAGGCCTATATAATCTTAGTTAAAAAACCATTTAATGTTTATAACCTTAAAATTTCACAAATTCTTTTTGAACTTAGAGTTAAAAAGGATTATCAATAGGCTTGAAATCTACAGACTTACCCGGAATCCTCTATGGAGTCTGTCTTTCATAATTCCAATAAATTCTTTATAACTTAACTGGTCATCTTTGTCCACATCAAAAATCTTGAAGACGGTGTTGACCAAATGTGGGGAAAGTTTCAGTCCAGTAGCTACATAGACGGCACGTTTAAATTCATCTGGATAAGAGTCCCCAAAAGAAAATGCAGTGTCTTTTTTAGTATGTGATGTCAATTACTGCAAAGGCAGTAAAACGTTGTGTTTTTTTTTTTTTCTAAACATGAGCCACAATGGTAGTCAGCACATGACTTTCACTAAGCGTGCTGTCTTTCAGGGAAAAAGAAGACCCTGTGGTTTAATGAATGAGATGGAGCTCTATGGTTATTAATACACTCTCAATCAATGAATGTTGAAGGAGCAGCTGCGGTCAGCAAGAGACACTTTAGAGGTTATTAGGATAGATAATTCCCAAGACACAGTTCAGATGGGAGACAAGACTGGCAGATACAATCATTACACAGGATCCCACAAAACATTCTGGAAAAGTGCTCTTGAGAATTTGGAGAGGAGAGATTAATTCTGTCTACAGTGTGGACAAGGGAGGAGGGAGAAAGGGGCAGGGAGTGATTTCAAAAGGCTACGATTATGCTCTGAGCTAAGCCCCAAAGGGAGGATGGTTTCAGCAGTGGACTTGAGAGAACTGAAGGAACCTGTGCTGTGAGGGAGCAGAGACCGCAGGGTGTGTTGACAATGGGATGTCCTGGTGAGGGAGAACAGAGGACTGGGGGCCCGGGGAAGTGCTGCAGAGATGGTGAGGTCAGGAACCTGTCCACTCTCCAACAGACAACTGGGAAACTTGAAGTTTTCCACAGCTGTTATACCAAAGAAAGGTTGATTTCTGTTTGAGGGGAGTCTTCCATGTGTTTCAGGACTAGCTAGTGGAAGGAATACCACTTCGGTGGCTACTGCAAATACCTTTTAAGAAGTAACTGCCTGAATTGATGTGCTGATAGCAGCAAAGGCAAAAGATATTATTCCAAACATTTGAAAAAGCGACACAATAAAATTTTTCTTGTTTCCTAGTTCCAGAAAAGAAGAAAGCAACTTTCTGCTCTGAACCAAATAAACTAATTTCTTTTAAAGGATATATTATTCTAGTAACATATACTACATATTAAATATATGATATATTTATATCATTTGTGATATAAATATTTATGGCATATATATAATTTGTGGATATGTATATATATATATATATAATTTGTGATAAAATACATAATTTGTGAAGACATGCCTTCCAATGTTTGAGCATATAGTTTAGAGAAAGAATGAAATATAAAAAAATTTTCAGGTTTCTTTTAATTCAATGAATAAAATGAGGCTATATAACAGACATTTAACATGTGGGTGTTGAGTGTTTTTGAAGATGGCAATTTGAATCCAGGCTCCTACCCCTTCTATGCTTTTGAGAGAAGTAATTATCATTAACGTTTAGGGGGTGTAGTTTGGCTTTTCCCTAGAATTTGAGAATAAAAAAACTGAAGACTATAATTTGAGATCTAACATAGTAGATTCTGGCAGAGGCAGGTAAAGTTGCCTTAAAGACACAATCAGACCCTACACAGCAAGAAGTTTTAATAAGGACATGGTTAAAAGGGAGAGGATCCTAGAAAAAGGATTTAGCTTTTGAGTCAACCCATGAGCAAGGGGTGAGGTAGTCCTGAAGACATCAATATTTGAAGTTATATGACAGATGTATTTCTTTGAAAATTAAAAAAAGGTAATCAATTTTATATATCAGTCTCAAAAATTCGTTAATTTCAGTTAATGGCTAAGTGGCTCTGCTCATGTATTTCTGGTTTCTGATTAGGCAAAGATCAGTGAGAATTTGTGGAGCTGGTGAATGGCCAGCAGCAGCTTTTACAGGCTGCCATGTGTTCCCTGATGTTACCAAGTAACCACAAGGTTTCTTCCTAGACCTTTTACAATAAACATTATTAGTTCTTCCTCATAATATGAAATTAAAGGGCAAAAATAAACCCAGTAAGAAAACAGCACATTCCCCTAGAGTTTGCATACTTTTAAGTTTCAGCACTGATTTCCCACAGAAATTATAAAACCAGACTTTCAGGTAAGCTGATGTATGATCAAACAAACCTCACTAGCCTCTTCCAAAGTCTCTAGAAACAAGGTAGGGACGCTTTGACTTTCAAATTTTGAAGAATGATTTCTTACCTTGTCCTATAGAACGGCTTGCAAAGTTATACATATTGAGGGCTATTGCAAAGTCTTCTAAGTTGTTCAGAAATTGGAAAAATGACCTGAACTCATCAAATGTGATGCCCTATTTTGGGAAAGTAAATGTGAAACAATTAGTATTGACAAATGTATTAAAATAAGTGCAACATACTTAATAGAGGGAAACATTAGGATCTGCAATATATTTCACAAGCAAGCACTCCAGGCATACTTGGAAAAATGTCTCTAAATAAACTGCAGGACTCACTCAGACTTATTTCTATTGGGTAGTGCTGCTCCTCTGATAATAGTAAACTGTTTTAAGACATTGCCCTGTCAACACCAAGTTTCAAAAAGTGCTTCAATAAAAATGACTGGAAAATACCATTTCCTAACCTATAAGAAACCCATAAAAACATGCTTGCTTTGTGTATATATTCTTTCACGTGATTCGGCATCGGGCTGTCAATATGTTTATAATGAGAATACACAAATTAGGATGTTGAGGAAGCGTCAACTGTCATCGATTGAACCTGTTCAGTCATTCAAATGCAACCAAGGCACCAGGGGAAGTGCAGTGACCGCAGAGGAAGGCACTGAGGGTCCAACACAGGAGGGCACCAAACAATGAAGGAGAGTGCTCAGAACCACCTGTTCTGGGATGGTCCATGGCTGCAGTTCTACCACTGGTGTTACTTCAGTTAAATAGGAACAGTATTTGAAATAAAAGTAATACATCTCAGGTTTGGATATAATCAGCAAAATTTAAGTAATCAAGAAATATACAGGAAAAAAAAAGTACAGAGCCAACAGTTCCAGCTTCCTAAATCCTAGCTTTGACTGCAGGGGTAAGTGAAGAAGAGCATCAGTAAGGAAGTGCTGGGCGGCCAGGGAACTAATGAGGAAGGTAGTTTTCCAGACCCCCAACATTAAAATTTATAAGCATGGTGACAGCTTTCTATTTACTCTTAGCATCACCATTAGAATTACATCTAAGGCCCCTTTTTTAGTTTCCTGAGTTCTATCAGACCCGACGTGTCTAACTCTCCCTTCTCACCACCTGCTATTTTTCTGGTTATTTATGAAATGTCAAAGCATTTTCTTAATAAACTAAGCTTGCTCTGTCCCCAGGCCCTTGCCATTTATTGCTCTCCCATCTAAAGTACTCTCCGTCCGATTTTTGCACAGCTCATTAGTAACAGGCTCTGTTCAAAGCTACTTCAGAAGAACTCAACAGCCTGCCTTCTTTTTAGTCTCTATATTCTCGGTCCTTTTCATAGCATTTCTCTTTACTTGGAAGTACGTCTCTTTTTGTTTACTTATTTTGTTTTTCTAGTAAAATATATTTCAATTGGACAAGGATTTGCCTATCTTGTCATGTTATCACTTGTGCCTTGAATAAGGCCTTATATTTAATATCTGTGAATGAAAATGAAATCAGGTCAGAAATGTTAAGTGCCATTCAGGTATCAGCTTGTCTTTCTTTTCTGTTGCTGGGGAGAAGAGGGTGAGGGTGGGTGGAAGGGAAAGATTTCAGTAGAGTACAGTAGAAGAATCCCTTGCTTAGAGAATCTTGGGTTTGAGTGGACAAGTGTCCAACGTCCTTAGTTCCTCCTTTTCCAAAAGAAATATGCCAATGCCTGCAAGATTGTTCTGAGAGATGATGGAAGAATCCAGAACAAGCAATCACCATGTGATAAGAATTGCAGAGATACTTCCACAAATTAGGTTTATAGAAAAGCTGAATTTAACTTCAGATTTTTTTATTCTGAAATAATTTTAGATATAAAAATTAATTGTAAAAAAACTATGAAAATTTCTATAAGGTCATCCTGCAATTTGATCTTCTGAATTAGTTTTTCATGTTTCCCCTAGAAAAAGAAAACAAATAATTAAAAGTCCTATATAATATTATATAGCTTGAATAGCATAATTTATGATTTTATTTCAAGGGAAATAAAAATCCCACTGGTTAGAAAAATCCAGCTTAGTGGGTAAAACAGATAAAAGTCCTTTGATTAAAAGATAATGTAAAGTAATAGCCAAATGCATCAAGCCTTTTTTTTTCTTTTCATTCCTTAGAGCAGTCTGAGAATTGTTAACACTGTCACAGTGTGTCCACTCTATAAACAAACTCAAACTATTTGCAAATTTTCTTGAACAGTTTAACCTGATCCTTCCATAAACAAACAGAAGGCAATCGATCCCAAACATCCCAGGCTTAAAGGGATACTTGTGACAGCAGTTTCTATTTGGTTGCAATGAAGCATACAAACACCACTAGATAATGCAACTGCTCCAAAGGGCTGACACCACATTGGCTACCAAGCAAACACACAAGGAGTTGTCCTGGGTTCTTAACCATTCATGGCATCCAAACTTGTTGAAAAGCCTCACTTCAAATGCAGATAAGATCATTCCCTCAGCAATGGCACCTTTCAAATGACCTTTTATTAGAGGTGCTACCCAAATGAGCAGAGGGCGACAGGAATAATGTCACTATCAGCTGCCTTACATGTTTCCACACTAGTCAAAATACTGAACTCAGCAGAATTCTCTTGAAAAATAATAATAGTCATACCTTGAAAAAACAAATAGTCTTAAAGATTTTTCAGTATTTCTAAGAATACTGATCTCTACTTGAATTCAAAATTAACAGTCCTTGAGATACAGAGGGAAAGAATGAAATATATCCAAAAATAGTTTTTAATTCACAAGGGAGCTAAATTATTAAATTATTTAATCAGTCTATAAAAAATGCCATTTACTGGATAATGTGTTTCAATATAATGGATGTAACAAAATAAACATAAGGGGTTAAACACCTTTTCTTCAGGTATACTGTAGCGCACATTTTCCAAAAATACTGATGTATTTTCCACATTAGTATACCGTAGAAGAATATGGGCAAAATCTTCTTCACTGATAGTATTCATTCCATTAGAGTAGGAAAGAAATTCTATTTCTAGAACTTCTGTTTGTAGGTTATCCATAAATCTGTGATAAAATAATGAAAAATAAACAAGGTAAATGATCAAACGTTTACTGTCCTAGAAAAGGTTACATGGAAATAATTTAACTATATAATGGCTCAAAACTTCACACTGAGGAATTACTGCTCAGTGACTGTGGTACCTGAACATATAGCTTCTTTCTTGGGGCCTGAGCCTGCCCATCTGCAAAATGATTAACAGCACCTTGTTGGGTAGAAATGATGCTGGCCATTATTACTGTGGCTTATTGATACTGAGGAATTTCCTTCTAAATACACAAGCTATAATAATCCCTATGTCCTCATTTTTTTATCTTTCAATAACTATATATCATAAATATAACATGAGACAGCAGTACCAGTGGATAGGACATGGAATATTTTCTGTTAAGACCAGAGTGGCACAGTATCACTGTACTAGATGATTTCCCAAGATCACTTGACTTTAGCAGTCTAATCATTTTCAACAGAAATTTAGCTCACCTATAAAAATCTTCAAAGTTGAGCTCAGCTTTTCCTTTCTTTCCAAAAAAGTGTACCAGAAGTGTAGTGTCTGCTACTAAGCTTGTGATGTCATCAGCACGCTTAAAAACAAAATTTAAAATTAGCAATAAAAGAAAAGACAAAGCAAAGCAGGATACTCAATATCCCTCCAAGAATTTTATCAAAATATAAATCAAGAGGGGCTGGAGAGATGGATGAGTGGTTAAGAGCACTTGTTCCTCTTCCAGAGGACTCAGATTTGGTTCCCAACACCCACAAAGTGGCTCACAACCATTCACAACTCCAGCTCCAGGGCATCTAAAACCTTCTTCTCATCTCCATAGGCTTAGGCATATACATGGTACACATATATACATGCAGGCTAAACACTTTTACATATAAAAATAAAAACATCCAAAAAACGCAGAATGTAA
>CABHPP010148152.1:0-20904 GCA_902168425.1 Peromyscus attwateri | reverse complement strand
ACACACACACACACACACACACAATTAAAAAGAAAAGAAATCTATTTTTTGGGGGGGAACTGCTTTACCATCATCTTGAGGTTTCAGTATTATTATTTTTTTTGAGACAGGTTTTCTTTGTGTAGTCTAGCTCCAGTTTTTTATATAAATGCTGGGAAACAAACTCAGCTCCTTATCCTTGAATAGTGAGCACATCACCCACAAAGTCATCTCCACAGCTCTTCCTTATTTCTTGGACGAAGAAACTCACTCAGATCCTGAGGTCACATGGCTGGAACAAAACAGCATCATGACCACCACAGAAGCCCTGGGTGGTGATGTCACCTGAGGGAGATGGAAGCCCCAGTGAAGTTCTTTTGAGGACTGTAGAAAACAGTAATCAGCATGTTCTTCTGCAGGGAGACAGCCCAGGCCTCCAGAGACCTGTTAGGATGGGAAGAAAATAGGATATGCCTATTGGATTGAGATATTAACAGAGAGGCAGTGGATGGAGAGGGTCAGGACTCAGTTACCTCCACACCCTGAGCAAGCTCTGAATGGCAATCTGCTGGGAATTTATCTTGATCCCAAAGACAGCCAGTGCATGCCTGTACACTGGCTTATTGAAGACATATTTGGAGAGTGGAGGGTCTCTTGATGACTTGGAGACACTTATGATCTCATGATTTCAGAGGGTGATGCTTGGACCTCACTGCATTCAAAACATGAACCTGGGACTAGGCTATGGCTCCGTGGGTAGTGTGCTTACCTAGCATGCTTGGAGTCTTGGGCTCTTTCACTAGCACAGACTACCACAGGCAGAAGTCTGTGACTCCAGCACTCAAGGGGTGGAGACAGGAGGCTGCCTGGTGGCAGTGCAGCTTTTGGAGAGGCCAAGGTGTAGTGAATCTTTCTCTGTCCCACCAGCCAGCTCTGAAATCACAACATGGACACTTATTATTAATTATGAAGGCTCAGCTTAGGCTTGTCCCACTAGCACTTATAACTTAAATTAACCCATTTCTATTCATCTACATGTTGTGATGTGACTCATAGCTTTTACCTCTTCTCCTGCATATCTGTTCCCTCTGTGCCCACTGGTAACTCTGTCTTCTTCCCAGCATCCTCTGTGCCTTGAAATCCTGCCTAGCTATTGGCCATTCAGCTTTTTAGTAAACCAATCAGAGTGACATCTTCACAGTGTACAAAAAGATTATTCTACAACATTTCCCCTTTTTTGTCTAAATAAAAAGAAAGGTTTTAACTCTAATACAGTAAAATTATATACAATAAGAACAATTATCATGTAAGAATTGCAATCACAATGTCCCATCTATTTTTATTTGACAAATTTACAGAAAATACTCCATTAACTATCCTTTCTTGATGAGTCCAGAGTTTTGTACCTAATTTACTTTTTATTATAACTAAGGAAAACTCTCACTATACCTATCTAGTCTTCAACCCCATCAAAGACTGGAGAAGGATATAATATTACCTGAGTAAACAGGAAGTGCGGAGCAAGCAACATCCAAAACTATGAAACGACAGAGACAGCTGGCTTTCTGAACAGTTACACAAGATTCCTCTGCAATGTTGGGGCATCCACCTTCAGCCTAGAGGTCTAGAATATCTGACAGACTTATCTGTGGAGCAGAAACATTGAAGGACTGTCCTACCTTGTCACCTTCTTTTGTGTCCTGCTTGTCCAGTTTGGACCGCATACTATCAGCAGTTGAGGCAAGGGTAGTTTCTTTACCCAGATGGCTAACTTTGCCACAAAGAAAGCAAACTCCATATGGAGTTTCTTTTTTGCTCATTAACCTTTTTTTGAAGTAGATTGGTGCTGCAAGAGCAGACATGTCTCACTGTCATGAAAAGCCTTATGTTATTAACACATCTTTAATGTTGTATTCTGTATATCTCTTAAGTGTTTGAAGACCACCTGTTTACCTAAAATATATCTCTGCTTGACCTTGAAAATAGACCTAACATGACTACACCAAGGTGGCTTTTAAAAAGGAATATGGGAGCCGGGCGGTGGTGGCGCACGCCTTTAATCCCAGCACTCGGGAGGCAGAGGCAGGCGGATCTCTGTGAGTTCGAGGCCAGCCTGGTCTCCCAAGCGAGTTCCAGGAAAGGCGCAAAGCTACACAGAGAAACACTGTCTCGAAAAACCAAAAAAAAAAAAAAAAAGGAATATGGGGGTTATGGGGCCAGAGAGAAGGCCCAACAGTTAAGAGCACTTTCTTCTCTACAGTGCTTCTGTCTTAGTCACAGCAACAGGAATTGGGTGTAATTGTTTTTCTCGTTGTGACAGAAGCAACTTAAAGAGGAATGGGTTGATTTGACTCCAAGTTTTAGGGGTGTTTCAGTCTATCATGGCAAGAAACACACGGTAGACTTCAAGGCTCTGAGCATGGAACAGACTGTCATGGCAGACAGGTTACAGAGAACTGCACAGGAAGCAGGGTGGGGCTTTAACCCAGAGCCACTTGTCTCCCAGTGACCCACTTCCTTCAGACAGGCTCCACCTCTGAAAGGCCCTGCACAGCTCCAACAGCAGCTGTGATGGAGCCCAGCATTCCAGCAGATGAGATCACGGGGCACATTCCACAGTCACACTGTAACAGTAGTGCGTCCTTTGTCTGTCCAGTTTCTTGGTGTCCCTGGTCCTCTAGCAGGGAAGGGGATCAAGGGGACTCACTGGGCTTGGATGCCAATACCCAATGCCTCATTGCTGAGGTGGAATAATGTCTTGTTTAGCTTCAGCTGGACCTCAAAAGATGGAAACACTGGACATGATACAAATGATGGCACCCTAAGCATGTCACTTGTCCCCTCTCTGTCCTTCCTCTATGACTTCCTCGTGCTCTCCCTTCTGGACTTCACATGTTTTATCCATTTTCTCTTCACTGGACTCCTTCATGTCTATGGTAGCCCTGAACTTCTGTCCGTCTGCACTTTGGTAATTGGTCTCTTGGTTTAGGCCCCTAAATTGTGACAGAAAGTTGGGAGATAGGGAGATAGAGAATGACTTCCTATGCTGAAGTGTTTTGAGGGGAACATGAGGCTTTTGGTTCCTCAGGTTCTCTTGGGGTCTCCCTCCCTAGGAGCAAAACCTTAGGCCAGATCTTGGGAAAAGAAGCAGTTGAGGGTCTCTGTTGTTGGAAGCAAAGCTACCATGTGCAGTTGTGAAGGTTGCCCATCACACAAGGACATTCCCAGGCAGAGGAATGAGGTACCGTTTGCACTCAGTTCCCTAAAATACCAGTGGAGGGTGCTTCCTACTTGATCAGTTTTGGCAGGTAGAAACTGTTGGCCTTTGTTGGCCATCAAGCTCTGGCTGGTCACAGTGGCTCCCTCTGGGTTCTGCTGGTACAAGGGACAGGCCTGGTAGCTGTCCTTGTTTAGGGTCTTGATGGCCGGTGCCTTTAGCATACAGCTCAGCTCCGGCTCGTGAGTCCCCCCTTCCCCTGTCAGGGGCCACCTTGATGTATAGTGTGAAATGCCTGGATATGGGTTCCATCCTGTGTCTCACAATAAGCACTAGACACTGGACTAGGAGAGGCTGGATGACTCTGAGCATTGGACAGAGGACAGGAGGGAGAGAGGTCTCAGGGGCATGGGGGCAGCTCCCTCAGAGTATGGGCAGGAGAAGGAGACCTTGGGAACTGGTGAGGATTTTAGGGCATTTGAGATAAGAGCTTGTGGTAGTTTGAATAAATGGCTCCCATAGGCTCATAGGGAGTGGCATTATTTGAAAGGATAGGACATATGGCCTTGTTGAAGTAGGCATGTCCTTACTGGAAGAAATGTGTCACTGTGCGTGGGCTTTGTGGTTTCAGAAACTCAAGCCAGGCCCAGTGTCACTCTCTCTTCCTGTTGCCTGCTGATAGATGTAGAACTCTCAGCTCCTTCTCCAGCACCATGTCTGCCTGTGTGCCACTGTACTTCCTGCCATGGTGACAATGGACTAAATCTCTGAACTGTAAGTCAGCCCCAATGAAATGCTTTCCTTTATAAGAATTATCATGGTCATTTCCACAGTAATAGAAATCCAAACCAAAACAGAGCATCTGCCCCATGTGCCAAGGGGTGCAGATGGTCTTATCCATCTGTCAGCTTGGCAAAACTCCAGCACCACCCCCTCCATGGACAAGGAGTTGGAGATAGGCATCCAAGTCACCCAGATGATGACATGTTGCTTGTAGTAGGACAGGCCCATAGGGTTAAGGAAATTGGCTCAGACCAGTTGCCAAGGCATGCACATAATGTACTTCCTTATGAGCCAACCTGGGGTCTGCCTGAGGGCCTAGCAACAGGTGCTGTCAAAGTTCCTGGTCACTGTCAGAGCTCCTGATCATGCCCAGCCAATGAGGGATGATCATGTCACCAGATTGAACACAGACTGGGTGCTGGGAGGAGGGTATATAAGGCCTTCCTTGTTATTAAATAAATGAGTTTGTTGTTTGCCTTCAACTGACTCCTGGTGTCTGTACCATTGACACTGTGCCTTCCCACCCCCTCCCCCAGAGGGAGCCGTTAGAATCAAGCAACATCTGGCACCCAATGTGGGGCTTTTGTTACTTTCTCTCTCCCAGTGCAGGTTCTGATCGTCTCCCTCCCTTCACTCACAGTGCTTGACAGCGCCCCCAAGATGGTGTGTTTTGCTGAGAAGGCCCCTCAGTGTTGTGTTCTTTTGGTTCCTTTGACAGGTGAGCATTGGGACCTCCATTTCTTTCCTTCTTTTGTGTTGTCTGTCATGTTTGTCTGCCCATCCCCTTAGGAAGGCACATTTTTTTTTCTGTTTCAGTCTCCTGGCACCTCCACATGAGGACTGACACCCCAGGAGGTAGAACCAAGGCTCGGCTCCAGAACACCCTCCCTTGTCTGGAGATACCATGTGGGCATATGGGCATAGCCTAAAAAAACATGGAAGTCCCCCACTAAGCACAAGACATAAGGGTGTGATACAAATTTCCACCCCTGTTGACTGTCATCTTCTCTCTGACTGCTGTTTGCTTGCTGTTTCCCTCTAAAAGATGCGTAATCTTTTCATCACCCCCACCACTTCCCTGTCGGATAGCTCTATGATATCCAATGATGAGGAGACAGGCAGTTTGGGCCCCTTGAAATCTGTCAGTTTGGGCCCTGTGAAATCTGTCAAGGAGAACATAGCTGTCAGTTTAGGCCCTGAGACATCTGTCAAGAAGAATGTAGCTGTCAGTTTGGGCCCCGTGAAATCTGACAAGAACATAGTGGTCAGTTTAGGCCCCCCAAAATCTGCCAAGAAGAATGTAGCTGTCAGTTTGGGCCCTGCAAAACCTGTCAAGGAGAACACAGCTGTCAGTTTGGGCCCCATGAAATCTGTCAAGGAGAACATAACTGTCAGTTTGGGCCCCAAGACATCTGTCAGGGAGAACATAGCTGTCAATTTGGGCCCCTCAAAATCTGTCAAGGAGAAGGCAACTGTCATTAAGTCATGCACTGTTCCCTGCTCTGTTCCACCACTGCCGGTGGCTACACCTCCTCCGTGGTATTCTTGTGGTGATCTAACCCAGTATCCACCTGCCTCAGGAGGTGGCTACTCTCCCACAGCACCAGGTGTCTTACAACCCTCACAGCTTGTGCCACTATCAGTCTGTAGGCCCATAGAAGCCTTCCCAGTCAAGGTGGGCCCAAATGCTGATGCCCAGCCCTGGATTCCCACCCCCATAGCTGATCTCTTCCTTATCCGGAAGGCAGCCAATGAATCAGGCCCAGATTCCCCCTACTTTCAGCAGGTCCTTGCTCAATGGTTCATGCAGTTACAAACTTATTTCGATTGGTACCATTTGCTTAAAGCTATGTTGGAGCCTGCAGTCTATGATGATCAGGCAGAGTCTATGATGATCAGGCAGAATCTCAGGCCTGTACAAACATCTTACTTAACATCCAGATGACTTATGATATGCTCACAGGGCATGACGAATATGTCCATCCTGTGCACCAGACACAGATTAGCTTGAATGCCTATTTTCAACAGGTCTTGGACCTGGCCCTCAAGGCCCTACAAGGGGCTCAGCCAGGCCTACAAGCACTGAGCATCTCTGCCAAAGAATATGCCCCTGCCCCTAATGAGATGGAGAAATCCTATCTCCCTTCAATGACAGCC
This sequence comes from Peromyscus attwateri, assembly GCA_902168425.1. Classification (NCBI taxonomy): domain Eukaryota; kingdom Metazoa; phylum Chordata; class Mammalia; order Rodentia; family Cricetidae; genus Peromyscus; species Peromyscus attwateri. The sequence goes on along the minus strand of CABHPP010148152.1, from coordinate 14,768 downwards.
ACCAGCCTGCCTGCTAACCCAATGAAGAGGGTATGCTTGTGTTTTTCCTCAGAGTTCTACTGTGCCAATATGGGTCCCAGCAAGAGACGTGTGCTTGGCCACAGATCAGCCTGCTTCCATCAAGGAGGAAATAACCCAGGATGGGTAATGAATATACTCCCATTTTTTGTTCTCATTGCCCCTCTAAAGGCTGAAGACTTGTGGACCCTCACTTTTCTTCATTTTGTATGAAGCCTTTTAAGATGAGGAAACAGGCTGGGAGCTAGCTAAATATATTAAGGGCCCATGGTCAGCTAAAGTTTCTATATTATTCATTGAAGCTAACACATGAAATTTTCCAATTAAATTAGACAAGAGCAGAGGTTATGGCCTTTGACTCTTTATTTTTTGAAAAGTGTGGGATGACATAAAAAGACTGTTTGATCCCTCCTGGATTTTCACTTATGTTTTGATTGGTGGGGTGGTGTAGCTAGAGTTTTCCTGCCTGGCCCACAGTCAGGATAAATCTCTTTCACCTGCCAGTCCCACAGCAGCTCAGACCCAACCAAGGAAACACAGAGACTTCTATTGCTTATAAACTGTATGGCCGTGGCAGGCTTCTTGTTAACTGTCCTTATATCTTAAGTTATCCATTTCCATAAATCTATATCTTGCCACATGGCTCGTGGCTTACCGGCATCTTTACATGCTGCTTGTCCTGGCGGTTGCTGGCTGGCAGGCTGGCAGGCAGTCTCCTTCTGCCTTCCTGCTCTTTTAATTCTCTCTGTTAGTCCCGCCTACTTCCTGCCTAGCCACTGGCCAATCAGTGCTTTATTAGCAACACATTTGCCATACAGAACAGCCCACAGCAGGGTGGTGCTTTTGATCTTTCTCCTTTTTAAGTGTCTCCTACAGCACATCCAACAACAACAGGCGGCCACTAAGGCTACTCTACAGGTGTTAATGGCTTGTAGACATCCAACTCAGAGCCCTCCACAGGAGGTTATGCATGCCTGGCTTTCTGAAATTCAAAAGGCTACTGCCTGACCCTCCCCAGCCAGGATGACCCCCCAGGGATGGATGCTCTTTGAGGGCTGATAGTCAATGACAGGTAAGAGCTTGTTTGGCAAGCCAACCTAACACAGGCACAGTCCATTTGCTGAGCTCCCCTGAGGTGGGGTCAACAAGGCCAGAGCAAAGAACTCCAACTCCTGCTGAGCGCCCATGTAACAAAATGAAAGGGTGGATATGTAGTAGGACAGGCCCATAGTGTTGAGAAAATTGGCTCAGACCAGTTGCCAAGGCATGCACATAACATACTTCCTTATGAGCCAACCTGGAGTCTGCCTGAGGGCCTAGCAATAGGCACTGTCAGAGTTCCTGATCGTGCCCAGCCAATGAGGGACAACCACACAGACTGGGTGCTGGGAGGAGGGTATATAAGGCCTTCCTTGTTATTAAATAAATGAGTTTGTTGTTTGCCTTCAACTGACTCCTGGTGTCTGTGCCATTGATGCCACGCCTTCTCACCTCCCCTGAGGGAGCCGTTAGAATCAAGCAACAGTTGCTGTCCTTGATTGGGGGGGTACACCAGGCTCTCAGGGGACTGGAGAGAGATACTTACTTTCTTCAAGTTCTGTTGGGGTGTTCTCCCTCTCTAGGGGTAAAGCTTTTGGCCATGTTTTTGGAAAAGAAGCAATTGAAGAGGACTGGGGAGGTGACCCAGTGTGGTGGTTTGAAAGAAAATGTCCCTCAAAGGGAGTTTGATCTCTGTGAGTTTGAGGCCAGTCTGGTCTACAAAGCAAGATCCAGGACAGACAGGCACCAAACTACACAGAGAAACCCTGTCTCAAAAAATAAAAACAAAAACAAAAAACAAAAAACAAAAACAAACAAAAAAACCCAAAACAAAACAAAACAAAAAAAAAAGAGTTGCCATGGTCATGGTGTCTCTTCACAGCAATAGAAACCCTGAGACACCCAGGAGTAAAGTGTTTGCTGTGCCCCATGAGGACCTGAGTTTAGATCTGCAGCACCCATGTAGAAGGTTGGCCATGGTGGCACACACCTGCAACCCCAGTGCTGAGAGACAGTGATAGAAGGAATCATTGGCCAGACAGTATAGCCACCAGTGGGGTCTGGGCTTAGTGAGAGATTCCTGCCTCAGCCAGACAGTATAGCCACTGGTGAGCTCCAGGCTCTGTGAGAGAGTCTGCCTGAAAACCTAAGATGGACAGGCTGGAAAGATGGCTCAGTGGCTAAGTGCTTGTTACTTTTATAGAGGACTTGAATTTGGTTTCCAGCACCCATCTCTGGAGAGTCACAACCACCTCCAGTTTCAGAGGATCCAGTATCCTCTTTATTTATTTATTTAAATTAATTAGTTAATTTTTGTTTTTCCAGACAGGGTTTCTTGGTGTAGCTCTGGCTGTCCTGGAACTCACTCTGTAGACCAGGCTGGCCTTGAACTCAGGGATCTGCCTGTCTCTGTCTCCTGAGTGCTGGGATTTTTTGGCATGTGCCATCACTGATTGGCTCAGCCTGCTTTCTTATAGAACCCAGGACCACCAGTCCAGGGGATGGCACCACCTACAATAGGCTGGGTCCTCCCCCATCAATCATTAATTAAGAAAATGCCTTCCAGGCTTCCTTACAGCCTGATCTTGTGGAGGAATTTTCTCCTTTGAGGATCCCTCCTCTCTGATGACCCTACCTTGTGTCAAACAGGGAACAAGGTTGCCATGCACAGCTACACGGGTTACTCATTGCACAAGGACACTCAGTCAAAGGCGAGTGAGTCCAGTGCATGCTCAGCTTCCCAAGCTGAAATCAGAGCGGGGAGTCTGTGGTTTTCATAGGCATTTTATGATGGGCTGGCCTTCCTTGGAGCTTAAGCCTTAGGGACTTATTTCTAAAGGGACAGGATGTGAATCATTACATAATACATCCAGGTCCTGCATGGACTCTACAGTGTTCCTTGTGGGAAAGCCCTCTTTAGTGTCTTCCTCCCTACCCTCTCTGCTGACCTAGAGCCACATTTTATAACCACTTGTCCTCTCCTGTCACCCATCATCACAGGTATATTAGTCAGGGTTCTCTAGAGTAACAGAACTTATCAAATGAATCTCTATCTATCTATATAGATAGGGAGTTTATTAGAATTACAGGCTCTGGTCCAGCGAATCCAGCAATGGCTACCTATGAATGGAAGGTCCAAGAATCCAGTAGTTGTTCAGCTCATGAAGCTGGATGCCTCAGCTGGTCTTCAGTACACACCAGAATCCCAAAGAAGTAGGCTCTAATGGCAGTGAAGGAATGGACTTGCCAGTGAGAGCAAGCAGGCAGAGTGAGAACTTCCTTCTCCATGTCCTTTATATAGGCTGCCAGCAGAGGTGTGGCCCATTTAAATGTGGATCTTCCCACCTCAAAGATCAGGATTAAAAGTGGGTCTTTAAATGATTTCATTAAGAAAAAAATCCCTCACGGATGTGCCCAGCCACTTGGGTTTTAGTTAATTCCAGATGTAGGCAAGTTGACAACCAAGAGCGGGCATCTGAACCATGAAGCCATTTTCCACTGACAGTGAACAGGCTCCTGGACAACACTGTCTTCTTTTTGGGAGAGTCTCGCACCATGACGGTCACCTCAAGAGGTCTCTCCTGGAGTCTGAGTAGGCATGGACACTGGGCTTGCAGAACTGTTGACTTTCATGGCTTGGGGATCACCAGGAGATACCTACCTGTCAGAGGACAGAAGCAACATGAGAGGAACTCAGTGCTTGGAGAGTCAAATCAGGGAGAGCTGCCTCATACACACAGTGGTTCAGTGTGGCCCGTGGGGCTGTCCTTGAGGACCAGGAAGGGCTGGTCCACAGTATGCCCAAGACATGGCCCAGGACTGTTGGCGTTGGATCATCTTGGCAGAGTTAATTCCTGGGGGCAGTTGCCTTGAGATAAGACCCAGTCTAGGGGGATCAGAGTGGCATGAGGAGACCCATAGATTGCTTACCCCTCTGTAGGCAGGGAGCCACCTGGTGCCAGGACTATCTTGGGATTGTCTGCTAGTGACAAGTGGCACTTCCTCCCACCCCCAGGCCTGGATGGCTGTTGTGTTTCTGTGATAGCTGCCCCCACAGGACACACTAAGCATTTTATCCAGGTTCCCAGTTCCAGGCTTGAAAGACCTTTTGACACTCAGCCTGCTGGGCCCAGGAGCTCCAGACATTGAACTTCCTGAGAAACATGGATCAAAACCTTCCCCACGGCTGGTGAGATGGCTCAGCAGTAAGTGTACTTACCACCAAGTCTGGGGCCCCAAGTTCCATCCCCAACCCCCACGTGATGCAAAGAGAGAACCGACTTCTGAAAGTTGCCCTGTGACCTTCATATGAGTGCCCTTGGGCACACACAACAGGCATAATAAAGAATTTTAAAAAATCTTCTTGTGGGCTGGAGATTCAGCTCACTAGGCAGAGTGCTTGCTTATGCACACAAAGCCCTGGTTCCATCCTCAGCACCACATGAAGTGGGAGTAGAGGCTCAGACCTACACTCTCAGCACTGGAAGGCAGAGTCAAGGTCATCCCAGTCTACATAGGGAGTCCCTGTCTCAAAACAAACAAACAAAAAAAAATGGGGCGTAAGCCGGGCGGTGGTGGCGCACGCCTTTAATCCCAGCACTCGGGAGGCAGAGGCAGGCGGATCTCTGTGAGTTCGAGGCCAGCCTGGTCTCCCAAGCAAGTTCCAGGAAAGGCGCAAAGCTACACAGAGAAACCCTGTCTTGAAAAACCAAAAAAAAAAAAAAAAAAAATGGGGCGTGAGGGGACTGAGAGCTGCCTGGAAAAACAAAGGAAGGGGTGAGGAGATGACTCAGTCACTAAAGAGCTTGTTGCACAAATGTGATAGGTTCAGGTCCCACCACCCATGTAAAGGCCAGGCATGTGCCTGTAGTCCCGGTGCTGCTGGGGACAGAGACGGTGCATCCCCGGGGCTTACCACTGGCCAGTTAGTCTAAACACATCCGCAAGTTCCAGGTTCAGTGAGAGACCCTGTCTCAAAGAGTGAGGTGGAGCTGGGTGGTGGTGGTCCATCCCTTTAATCCCAGCACCGGGAGGCAGAGACAAGCCTCTGAGTTTGAGGCCAGCCTGGTCTACAGAGAAGTTTCAGGACAGCCAGGGCTACCCAGAGAAACCCTGTCTTGAAAAAACCAAAAAAAGAATGAGGTGGAGAGCAGGGCATAAGCACATGCGTGAGTGTGCATACACACACACACACACACACACACACACACACACACACACACGCTCCCCACGCCCACAGACACATGCCCCCCACATGCCCCCCACACCCACAGACACATGCCCCCCACGCCCCCCACGCCCACAGACACATGCACACACACACACACACACACGCCCCCCACGCCCACAGACATATGCCCCTCCACCTCCTCCCCATGCCCACACACACAGCTCTTGCTGAGCTGGCCTTCAGTTTCTGTACCCAGCAAGCACCCACCAGGCTTCCCCTCTTGCAGGCGATGGTCACTCTTGGTAAATCAGGTCCATTGTCCATTGTTCCTGACCCATGTCAGTCTCCTTTCCCAGAAAGTGAATGACACATTCTAAAGGCAGGGAGGAAAACAGCACACTTGGCGTATTCCTGGAAGAAGCCTTGCTCTGTCTCCAGAAAGTCTCACTGGCTGGTGTGTGTTAAAGAGAATGTTGGTCTGGCTTGGACACAGCAGGAGTTGCAGAGAAATTCTGTTTGAGGTTTTGTCTGCCAGCTTGGACAAATTTATTATTATTATTATTATTATTATTATTATTATTATTATTATTATTTTAGTTTTGAGACAGTCTATCATGTAGCTCAGGCTACCCTTGAAATCACTATGTAGCCAAGGATGACCCTAAACTCCTAATCCTCCTGCCTCTACTCCCTAAGTGCTGGGATTACAGGCGTGTCCACTACAGATGTATTAAGTGGTGCTGGGGGTGGAACCCAGGGCTCCCAGCTCGGTGGGTGCTCACTACCGACTGAGCAACAGCCTAGTCTCAGCTTGAACAGCCTTGCCTCTTGCATGGCATCCGATGTCCGTAAACGATTCTAATGTGCATTTGTCCAGAAGAGTTTTCTCTTGAGTCTGGCTCTGCTTAGCACACCGGGAACATAGCCATGGATGTGACAAAATCATTCCTGAGTAAGGACATTTCTTGAGAACTTAAAAGCCCAAGATGCATTTTTCCTCCTTAAACCTTACAGCTCACAGTGAGCTGGGTATGGCAAAACAAGCCCATAATCCTAGCACTCAGAAGACCAATCTAGGAAGCATAAGTCCCTCCCTCCAGGTTTCCAGATACTCGGATTTCAGGCTTCAGGTGAGGGCCTCTCTCTCTCTCTCTCTCTCTCTCTCTCTCTCTCTCTCTCTCTCTCTCATTGTACATGTACAGATCAGGGAATAACTTGCTGGAGCCCACTCTCTCCTTCCATGTGGATTTTGAGCACTGTTTGTTGTTTGAAGCAGGTCAAACTTTAGTCTGGAAGGTTCTAGAACATTGGTGTCCATTAACAGTCCTAGGCTCTTAAGGAATCACCCTTTGTGTCTTAGTTGGGGTTTCTATTGCTGTAATGAAACACCATGACTTTTTTTTTTTTAAAGCAAGTTGGGGAAGAAAGCATTTATTTGGCTTGCACTTCCACTTTGCTGTTCACCAAAGGAAGTCAGGACAGGAACTCAAACAGGGCTGGAACCTGGATGCAGGAGCTGATGCAGAGGCCCTGGGGGTGCTGCTTACTGGCTTGCTTCCCCAGGCTCACTCAGCTTTCTTATAGAACCCAGGACCAGTATCCCAGGGATGGAAGCACCCACCATGGGCTGAGCCCTCCCCACTAATCACTAATTGAGAAAATGCCTCACAGCTGGATCTCACGGAGGCACTTGCTCAGCTGAGGCTTCCTCCTCTCTGATGACTGTAGCTTATGTCTAGTTGACAAAAAACCAGCCGTACACTTGGCTGGGAGATTTGACCCTCCCCCCCCCCCCCCAGTGTTCCCGTATGTTGAAGGTGAAGCTAAGGGGCCAAGGGCAGCAGACAGATCAACGGTGAGGGTGTCTGGGGCTCTGAGCTCCAGCACTGCCACCTTTTTCTTTAAATTGGTCCCCCCGGCCTCCCATCCCACATACCTCAGGTCCAGCAAAATACAATGAAAAGCATTTGATCAATGTCTAGAGACTGTCTTTTGTGCCTGGTGTGGTGGTTAATCGAGCATGTGTGTGGGATATGTATATATCTCTGTGTTCATGTATGAACGTGGTATACGTGTGCTTGTATGTATACGCATTTGGAGGTCAGAGGACAATTTGCAGGAGCCGGTTCTCTCCTTCCACCCTGTGGGTTGCAGGGGTGGAAGCCAGGTCATCAGTCTTGGTGGCCGATGCCTGTACCCATCGAGTCGTCTCTCTGGGCCTCCATGTTGTTATTTATTTATTTATTTATTTATTTATTTATTTATTTATTTGAGACATGGCGTTCTATGTATCTCTGATTGGCCTGACACTTATGGAGATCCACCTGTCTTGGTCTCCTGAGTGCTGGAATTGAAGGTGTGCACCATCACGCCTTTCATCCCCACCCTACTCTTAGAGGCAGGGTCTCTCACTAACCTGGGGCTCACCAGTCCAATGAGGCAAGAACTCGGCCAGCCAAATGTAGCATGTCTCTGTTTCTCCAGGCTGGGGTTACAGATGTGTGTCATCATGCCTAGCTTTTTAAGTGGGTGATGGGGGTTAAACTTGGGTCCTCATGTTCACCGTCAACTGAGCCACCTCTCCAGCCCACTGTGACGGGATCTGGAATCATCTAGGAGCTGAACTTCTAGGCACATCTGTGAGAGAGTTTCTAGATTGGGCTCACTGAGGTGGGAAGACCCACCCTAAATGTGGGTAGCCCCGTTTCATGAGCTAGGAATGAACAAAAGAGGAGATGAACTGAGCACCAGCGTCCATCTCTCTCTACTTCCTGACTGGACACAACGTGACCAGCTGCCCGAGGCTCCTGCAGCCCTGCCTGCTGCCATGATGGACTTGTGAGCTAAATTAAACCCTCTTTCCTGAAGCTCATATATTGGAATACTTGGTTGACAGTTGGTGGAAATGTTTGGGAAGGATTAAGGACATGGCCTCGTTGGAAGAGGTGTGTCAATGTGGGCGGGCTTTGAGGTTTCAAAAACCACACCGGTCCTAGTTAGCACTATGCCTTGTAGTTATGGATGAGATGTGAGCTCTTGGCCCCAGCGCCATGCGCCATGCCTGCCTGCCTGCTGCCATGTACCCCCCCCCCCACCACTATGGCCCTGGACTGGAACTGTGCGTCCCTAACAAACTCTTTCTTCTATACATTGCCTGGGCCATTATCACAGCAATAGAAAGGTAATGAGGACACTCCTCAGTTATTTGTCACACAATGAGAAACATAAGACACCTAATTTTGAGTCATTGGACAGTACTGAGCAGGACAGAAATACCAAATCCTGTGTCACGAGTATTTCTGACACAGACATGGTTCCCTCTTTTTTTTTTCTTCCCTAATGAATGGGGACATCATTACTGACCCATCTTGCAGATGAGGAAAAAGTGAGTCCCAGAATGAAGAAAGTGCTTGCTATAAATTGTGTATCTAAGAAACAAGGCACAGAGAGGTTGAACATTGCACACAGGGCCACACAGCATGCTTAATGATAGGGCCGAGCTCCAGATCCTGGGTTGAAGAGGGCACTCATGGAGTCAAGGTGGGCAGGTGCCCTACTTTGTTTTCTGACACTGTGATAAGTACCAAGACCAAAAGCAACTTTGGGAGAACTATATATGATCTTACAGTGTACAGTCCATCATGATGGGAACTCAGGGTAGGAGCTGCAGCAGAGGCCATGGAGAAACACTGCTTAATGGCTTGATTTCCACGGCTTGCTCAGTTTTCTTTTACACCTCAGGACCACCAGCCCGGGGGTGGCACTGCCCTCCACGGGCTGGGCCCTCTCACATCAATCATTAGTCAAGATGTCGTGCAGACTGGACCATAGGCCAGTCTGATGGAGGCCACTCCTCAATTGCTGTTTCTTCTTCCTAGATGGCTCTAGCAACAAACAAAACAAAACCCCTTAGCTGGTACAGCAGGGGACTGGGGGAGGAAGGGTATATGCTCCCCTGGGTCATTTTGAAATCTGGGTTGTAGGTTGGTATAGAATTGCCTGGCTTTGCAAATACTTTTAAAAGGTGTGTGTGTGTGTGTGTGTGTGTGTGTGTGTGTACACTCATGTGAAGGTAAAAGACAGCTTTCAGGAGCTGTCTCTTTTCTTTTGGCATGTGGGTCCAGAGATCAAACCCAGGACCTCAGGCTTGGCAGCAGGTGCTCTCACCCCTCGGCCACCTCACCAAGCCTTTGTTTTTGTTTTGAAACAGGGTCTCACGTAGCCCTCAAACTCACTATGTATCTTAGGCTGGCCTTAAACTCTGGATCCCCCTGCCTTCATTCGACAAATGCTGGAACTACAGGCTGGCACAGCCAGGCTCAGTTTATGTGGTGTTGTGCATGGAACTCAGGACTCCGGGCCGGCTAGGCAGGCTGTCTACCAACTGAGCCACAGCCCTTCCACCTGCTCCCTGGTGTTTTGGTTTTTGAGACAAGGTCTCATTATGTAGACAGGCTGGCCTGGTATGCTCAGTTGTCCTCCAGCCTCAGCCTCTCTAAGGCTGGGTCTACAGACTTACAAATGGTCAGGTCCACATGTGGCCACGAGGGGGCGCAAGCGAGCCGATGACTGGCAGGGCTCCTCGCTTCCCGCGTCCCGCAGGAATGCGGCTGGCTGAGCCAGCCTGTGCTGGCCTCCAGCCCGCAGCAGCTGCTGCTGGGATTGCCATCCAGCTCGCCTTCCCCTTCCTGGGACCTGGGGATTGGCCTTGCAGGGACTTATCTGAGCAGAGATGAGTGGCCTGAGGCCTCCTGCCTCCTCCAGGGCACTCAGCCCAGGGCTTCCCGGGAAAAGGCTAGGCAGGCTTCAGGAGGCCAGAAGATATTACCAGTATCCATGTAACTGGCAAGGGCTGATAATTGGTTAAACACGTAGCCTGTCCAGCACAGAGCAGCGAAGTCTTCCCTAGCAACGCCATGAGTTTACAGATGAGGAACTGAGGCCCGCCAGAAAAGCGCTGTTTCTGCCGTGGATCCCATCAAGAGTGCCCTGTAGTTTCCAAGGACATCAAGTACCCTAGGCTGGCCTCTGTTTAATAGCTGAGGATGACCTTGAACTTCTGATCCTCCTGCCTCTACTTCCTGAGTGCTGGGATTACAGGTATGGACCCCTGTGCCTGCTTCGTTCCTGAACTGCCGTGGCTTCTACTTCAGGGATCTGAACAGTAGTCTTTAGGATTTCAGCAAATGCTTCTGAGCCGTCTCCACAGCTATTTGTATTTTGTAGCGTAGGCTGGCCTTAAACTCACTGTGGAGCACAGGCTAGCCTCAAACTTGCTAAGAAGCCCAAGATGGCTTCAAACTCACAATCCTCCTGCCTCAGCTCCCACTGTGGGGATAACAGGTACACACCCAGTTCCCAGAGGGCTTCTGATCACTACCTTTAATTTCCCCAAGGCTGCGGATGCTGGCCTGGCTTCCTCACCTCTTGGGACAACCATAGTCTCCCTGCCTTTTGTACAAGGGGTTCCCATCTGGGCAGTGAGGACATTCACCACAAGGAGCCTGATGCTGAGAGGGAGGGAAAATTCAGAAGCTGACTTTGTCTGTCTGTCTGGTGTTTGTCCTTCTGGGTGTGAACGCCTGGCAGGGTGCTGGAGAGTCTCATTGCATTAGAACTGAGTGTCCAGCCTGGTGGTCCAGGACAGCGGTGAGATGTGAGGTATGGGAATAGGAGAGACCTGCCAGCTTGTTGCTCCTTGGTAGTCAAGGAAGGCCTCTCAGAGGAAGCAGCATTTAGGCTGAGATCAGAAAGTCATCAGCAGGCGAAGTGACATGAGCACCTGTGGCCCCAACTGTCTGGGAAGCTGAGGCAGGAGAATCACCTGAACTGAGGAAGTCAAGGCTAAACTGGGCAACATGCACAAAGCTTTTCACGAAAAAAAAAAGAGGTAGGAGGCTGGGGGGCTGGGAGACTTCTCAGGGACAAGGAGATGCTTAGGGGGAAGTACTTGCCACACAAGCATGAGGCCCTGGGTTTGAACCCCCAGAATGGATCGAGCCAGATGCCTGTCTGTAGCCAGCACTCCTACACCAGGTGGAGGTGGAGGTGGAGACAGGGGACCCCCGAGGCTCAAGGGCTATCCAGCCTGGCATTGGCGGTGGGGAACAAGAGACTGTCCCAAACAAGGTGGGAGCTGAGGACTGACACCCGAGATTGTCCAGTGACTTCCTCATGTGTGCTGTGGCACTTGGGAGCTCACACTCATACACACTCACACACACATCATACACACACACACACAAAGACTGAAAAACTAACAAGTGTATCAAGCGAAGGAATGATGGAGTTGGAGAGGGAAGAAAGATGGTCTTATTTCACGGAGGTAACTGCCAATAGAAAGACTTGGGAAAAGGCTGGGTGTGGATCACCATGAGAACAAGGTCAGCCTGAGCTACATAGCGAGACGCTGTCTCAAAACAGGTGGGGCTGTGGCTCAGTTGGCGGAGCGCTTGCCTGGCACACCAGAAGTAATGGGTTCTGTCCTCAGTACCGAATAAACCAAACATGGTCCTGTACACCTTAATCCCGGCACTCAGGAGATGGAAGCAGAAAGGTTAGGAGCTCAAGGTCATCTTCAACCATTTAGTAATTTCAAGGCCATCCTGGGCTACTGGAGACCAGGTCTTACAGAAGAACAACAACAACAAAAAAACAAAACCACCAACAAACCTAAGGACCCCCCCACCCCACCCCCGAAAAAAAAATCCGAGCCTTGTGGTGCACACCTTTAATCCCAGCATTTGGGAGGCAGAGGCAGGCAGATCTTTGAGTTCGAGGCCAGTCTTGAACTGAGTTCCAGGACAGCCAGGACTGTTACACAGAGAAACCCTGTCTCATAAAACAAAAACGAAAAACACCTTCCCCCACCCCCAAAAACCCCCAAACAAATCAAAACAAAACAAAAAGCCCAGGGCCAGGAGATGCTTCCGTGGGTAAGCACTTGCCTTGCAAGCCTGGAGACCGGAGTTCAGTCCCCAGAATTCACGTGAGAATCCAGATGCAGTGATGGCCGTCCGTCATCTCAGCACTTCCAAGGAGAGGTGGGGGGTGGAGACAGAGAGAGACCCAGAGGCTCACGGAGCAGCTGTCGTGGAGTGCACAGCACCACAGAAACAAGAAGACAGGAGACAGAGGAGAGAAGAGAGGCCTGAAGCTGTCTGAAGATCTCCACAATGCATAAGCACACACACACACACACACACACACACACACACACACACACACACCCCAAAACCAAAACTAAATAGATGAAAGTAACTCCACTCTGTGATATTCTTTTTTTTTTTTAGAAAAGATTTATTTTGTTTTATTTGTGTGTGTGTGTGTGTGTGTGTGTGTGTGTGTGTGTGTGTGTGATGTACATGTGTATGGTGTATGTGTGGTGTAGTATGTATGTGTATGGTGTGTGTGGCATGTGTGTGTGTGTCAGGGACAAGGACAGAACCTCTAGTTAGTGGAAAAGTACAGACCCCCATAAGACAGGGAACTAGATCATCTTACAGTCAGGCTGCTTGGCTACAGGACATTGAATAGAGCCCTTGACCTTTTCACCCTGTAAACATCCTGCTAGTTTGCCCCACCTTATGCAGATAACAGCCTCTTGCTCCCCCCACCCTGCAGGAACTATATAAACCCTCCTGGAGAAAAATAAAGTTGCACCTTGATCAGAAATCTTGACTTGGTGTATTTCCTTTGTGTCTCCTGTCCCTAATCATTCCGTCCCTAGGGTGGTCGAGAACCCGTTGAAGCCCTGCAGGTCGGGGCATGTGTGTGTGGTGTGTGTATGGTGTGCTTGTGTGGGTGGTATGTTTGCATGGTGTGTATGTGATGTGATGTGTGTGTGCTGTGTGTCTATGGTGTGTGGTATGGTGTGTGTGCTGGGTGTGTATGGTGTGTGTGTGGTGTATGTGTATGGTGTGTGGTGTGGTTTGTGTGTGTGTGTGTGTGTGCTGTGTATGCATGTTGTGTGTGTGGTGTATATGTGCTGTGTGTCTATGGTGTGTGGTGTGTGTGTGGTGTATGTGTATGGTGTGTGGTGTGGTGTGTGTGTGGTGTGGTTTGTGTATGTGTGTGTGTGTGTGCTGTGTGTGTATGGTGTGTGGTGGTGTGTGTGTGTATACACACATGCTGTCCCCTTGGTGGCCCCTGAAGCTGGAATTACAGATGATGCTGAGTTGTATAACGTGGGTGTTTGGAAAGCAGCCTGGGTCTTCTGTAGGAGCAATGAGCACTCTAACTGCTGAGCCATCTCTTCAGCTTCTGTTTTTAATTTTTAAAAATGACAAAAGCTGGGGGAGGGAGAGATGGCTCAGTGGTTAAGAGCACTGGCTGCTCTTCCAGAGGACCTGGGTTCAATTCCCAGCACCTGCATGGCAGCTCACAACTGTTTGTAATCCAGTTCCAGGGGATCTGACACCCTCACACAGACACACATGCAGGCAAAACACCAATGCACATAAAATAATTTTTAAAAAAATGACTAAAGCTGAATGTGGTGGCTCAGGCCTATAATCCTAGCACTTAGAGGTAGAGGTGGGAGGGTCAGGAGTTGGAGACCAGCCTCAGCTATATTAGAGCCTGAACTCAGAAAATTAAGATGCTAAACTTTACATTGTGACTCTTTTATCATATTTTAAAACTTATTAGGACAGAATGTTTTAGTGGAAAAAATACATTCTTTTAAACCTTTCCACTGAGAGTAGCATACTATACACCAAGTCTGGAACTTGATTTCTTTCTTTGTTTTGCTTTTTAAACATGTGTTTATTTCTGTGTGGGGGGAGGGCGGCGGGGGGGGGGGGGGGTGGGTGGGTGTGAACTTGCCACACCTCGAGTGTGGTAGTCAGAGGACAGCTTGCAGGAGCTGGTTTTCTCCTCTTGAATGTGAGTCCTAGGAATTGGACTCAGGTTATCAGACTCGGTGGTAAGCGCCTTTACCAGCTGAGCCACCTTGCTTGTTTGTTGAGTTCTCTTCTTGAAGATGCACCTTAGAGTGTTTTCTGCAGGAGCCGGGACAGGCTTCCTCATTCTCTTTCAAACCTGCAATGCATTCCGTCTTGTATAATCATTTCTGGGGCTGGTCTGCTACTGGTGTATCGATGGGCGGTCTCCAGGGCGCTTTGCTGTTATATAAACATTAGAATGAACACATCATTTCACACATGTGCCAGAATTCATGAGATAACTTGGCCCAGGTCTGTGCCTCTGCAATTGCTGTGTGAGCATTCTGAAGCCCATCTCTACCCTGCAGGGCTTGCTGGCTTCCCGGGGTGTCACTGTGGGTGTTATGGGCCTTCTGCATTGATGCAAACAACTGAGCCACTAGGCTGGAGAGATGGTTAAAAGCATTTGCAATGCTTGCAAAGGATCTGGGTTGGGGTCCCAGCACCCACATCAGCGGCACAGCAGTCATCTGTAACTCCAGTCCCAGGAGATCTAGCGCCCTCTTCTGGCCTCCTCAGGCACTGCATGCAATTGGTACCCATACATGCCTACATACACTCACTCATACACAGAAAACAAAAATAAATATATCATT
>CABHPP010148151.1:0-51630 GCA_902168425.1 Peromyscus attwateri | reverse complement strand
ACCCAGGTAGAAAGAATCCAGCCAGAATGCAGTCTCCAGTGAGATGCTGTTGAGGACAGGAAGTGTGATCCCTGCACCTTCCTTAATGCCAAAAGGAAGCAATTTGCCCCCAACAGAGAACAGTAAGGGCCAGCCTTGCCAATCCCTTCTCTCTTCAGGCCCACTAGCATTGCACATCTTTATCACCAGGAAGAGGCCTTCCAGCCTCACCTCAATCTGGCTCCCTATAAAGTGGCTTCAGATGAGCAGGGGCACAAACACCCCACCACAAGGCCTGCAAAAGCAGTGTCCAGAACCATGAAATCAATCTCCAAGGTAGACACTTTCTTTAAAATAAACTCATCTCTGCAAAGTGCCTCTCAAAGTCCTCGCTTTAGCAGCAGAGGCTCACTGTTTTATGAGCTGGCAGGAAAGCCTAAAATCCAGCAGCTCCTGGAGGAGACACTAAGACACCAGCTGCGGAAGGAAAGGCTGTCAAGAAAATAAAATGTGGCAGGCGGACTGCTATAAATTTGCACGTACTCAGACGTACACACTATACATCCTGGGGGCCAGGAAAGAAAAACTTTTCCCACGGCTTCCTCTTCCCAGCAAAACGTGACAGCGGAGACACAAACCTCTCTGCCATCATCCCTTCCCACCACTATGAGCAAAGCCTCCGGAGACAGAAGCCATCAAACAGCAGAGGTGGCGGGTCCCTGAATTTTCTGCTCTGGCACAACCAGGCTGTTTGCAAGATAAGAGAAGATTCAAGGATATTTCACGAGCGTCATTACTTAAGAATGGAATATGACAGAATCTATGAAACTGATTAGCATAAATCAACATAATACTCACTTTGCAGTGTTAGTCTTGAAAACTTTCATCTTGAGATAGCAAGAGGGAAAGGACAATGCATGATAGATGGCCGTGATTTTACTGGTTGATGCTAAACGTACCTGAGATGGAGCCAGGAACCATCGTGGCTGTGTCCACACAGTCTGCACAGTACAACTTTTCTCTGAGTGTCCCTGTGGTTTCCTGTGTGGGGATAAATAAAACAGGGCTAAGGAGACCTGCGGGGCCCAAAATGTCTCCATGATCAGGTGACACAATGTAGGATTTTTCTGATTTTACTGATAGCCAGACCCCTAAGTTTAGACTGTAGACAGTTGTGCCACACAGGGCACAGTCCACAATGAGGAAGGACAGAGCATGTCACTGTGTGTTGTTTTCAACTTTGATGGACGAGCTCATGTTTCAGGGTGGACAGACATGGACCACCACATGACTTTCAGCTGTCGCCTTTATCCCCTACTCTTCTCTCAAACCCTCTTGCTCATTAAAGAAAGACATCTAACTGTTCTCTGAAATGAATACTTCAGCCAGTTGAGAATGACCAATGGGCTAGGAAACTTTAGGGAATGTTACCTTTACCCTGCCATCAGGTGGTGCTAAAATCAGAAGCTCCCTCTTGGGCAGCCTCTGGAGGCTTTCTAATACTCGGAGATCCCAAGAGGACACAACTGATTCTTATGAGAGTGTGCATGTGTGCATGTTCCTGGGGAGGGGGGGTGTATGTGTATGTGCAGATACATGTATGTGTTTGCATCTGTGTTTGGGCATATTTATGTGGATGCAGATATATGCATGAGGGTATGAAGGTGTATTTGCAGATGAGGGTGTACCTAGGTGTGCATGGGAAGGATAGAACACAGCCACTCTCTGCACGGCTCTAGGCATTGGCCTAACTGGGGTGGTAAGGGGCTAAAGAAAGAGCCAACACACATACACAGAAAACCTCAGACCAAGTGGTTGGGCCTCTCACTTGGAGAGGGCAGCACACCCCAGAAGGAGGCCGAGTTCTTGCAAACGACTGAACAGAGGACAGGACTAGTTAAACAAGGAGGAAGGACTATTAGACACAACTGAACAAGAAGAGAGGTTTGGCTAATCTCAGTGCCAGCAGTCTCTGTAAGGACGCGACGTTCAGACCACAAACATCCAGAGGGGAAAAAGCTATGGTGATCATTTTCTGTACAGTCAGCATTCATGCTTAGACCAGAGGAAGGTTTTGCCATCGCTCTTGGCTTCATTCCAGAAGGCTTTGCCACTTCCATGGGTCTGAGGCATTGGGGTGTTGGCATGGCTATGCCCATGTCAAACAATACACATGCGTTTAGGACTTCTTCACTCATGATTTTCTCCATGATTTTCTCCATGAACACATGCTGTCTTCTTAGAGGCAGGGTCTCCTATCTAGCCAAGCAGATCCTTGGAGCTCCCTCAGTAAGCTAGGCTAACTGACCAGGGAGCCTCATACAGATTCTTCTGACTCTGTCTCCCCAGCCTAGGGATGACAAGCATGTGCTCCAGACCAGGCTTTTTGATATGGCTGCTGAAAATCTGAATTCAGATACTCATGGTTGCACAGCCAATCCTTTATTGGCCGAGCCACCTCTCTGGTTTCACGTAAGGCATTTTGTGAAAAAGAAACAAAAATGTAAGACCCAAGTAGCCGGCCCTTGTTCCCCCAGCATGTCTCCCAGACTTAAGATCGAGGACAAACAGCTTCTCAGGTCCAGTTAGACCTGTGCTTGACACCTCCCAGACATGTCCTCCAGCCTGAGGACCCAAAACTAGCAACCTCCCAGGTTGGGTTAGCCCATGCCCCACCACTTCATGGTGGTATTTCTGGTTGTTTAGCAACAGTGAGGAATCAAATTCAGAGGTGTAATACAGTTAATAAGTAATTACTGAATGTCAGCTATGTGCTCGATACTAAAAAGAAAATAGTAAGACAATTAAACACTGTTCACCCCTTTCCACCACTTTTACAATCAGCTTCTTAAAGGGCTACCCTTTGATCAGCTAGGGGTTGGGGGGACAGTACCAACCCTGTGCCCAATTACTCATTCTTTTCCACATTGCAAGAAATTATCAACTAATTATTTTGGTGATACATTGATTAAATTGAGCAAAAAGAAGGAAAAATATGCAAATCGTTTACGTATTTTAATTGGATGACCATTTTTTAAGTTTTAATCAGACTTCAGTTTATCTCAGAGGAAATAAAAAAAAAACCCTGGTAATTCTAACACCATCAGATCAGCCATGAAAAATCCAGTCTCAAGCCAGCATGTTCTCCCATGAAAGCAGGGAAGGGATTGTTGTAGATGCTCGGTCACTGTATTTGTCTTGGAATTTCTGATCTTTGAATTCTGTTCATCCTTTTCTTTGAGGCATGCCTCACTGAGATTTTTGGGTGGTCCTGAAATATGACAGAGATCTTGGCTCCATGCTTAAATAACTTCGAGAGCGTAGCTAGTGTAGGCTCCTGGAGAGCCATGCGTTTACATCTCCCCAAGGAACTGCTCATCCTCTAGGCAAGGCCCCAGCTATCACAGCAGACATTGTCAGATCACCTCTATGATTCATACAAACTGCTGCCTGACACCCGCAGAAACAGGGATTGATGATGGGGAGTTAGAATAATCCAGAGGACGGGGTGCGTCTTGACTTGATGTGGGTGGGTGAGTAGGCATGCTGGTGTAATTTTCTTACCCGATAGGGGTAAAGGTAGATTGGTTCTGATACAAGGGGCCAGGGACAAAAGTATTTCTTATAAGTACCCAAAGTAATCATTTTAATTATGCAAAAATAATTTATTATGCCAAGTTTTAGATTTGCAAAAGGTGCAAGCACAGGACTGATAATTCATGGGCTATTGGTATGATATGAGGATAAATGAAAATAAATGCATAGGTTTCAGAATATGTATGCCAGCTTTATGCATAGAAATAGACTTTAAAAATCCTATTGTGTTTTATGGCTCCACATAAATAACAAAACAACCTTATGACTTGGAAATACAGCAAGTACATCTAAGACACTCAGCGAGACAGCCCAACCTCTTCATTAAATGCCCAAGGATGGATGAACCCATCCCTGCGTGGGAAGATGCAGGAGGAAATGTCTATGGATCTTGAATTCTGGAGTACTCATGACTCACCGGGTGTCCTGTTGAATGCCAATTCTGACTCTGTGGCACTGAGGTGGCCTGCCATCTCCATTTCTGACAAGCTTCTTGTGATACTAGAGTGACTTCTCAGGGCTTCCGGGCTCCTCTGCAGCTGGAACCTTGATGAAGTGACTCAGAGGCAGAAGGAAATTGCTAAGCCTGTCAAGAAGAATGTGACATCCAGGGGCTGGGGAGATGGCTAGGAGCAAAGTGCTTGCCATGCAAGCAAGAAGACGTGAGTTCAACTCCTAGAAACCACACAAAGAGTGGGCCAAGGTGGCGTGATCCGCCCACTGGAGATGGAAACAGGCTAGCGTCGTTGGCGAGTTCTAGGCAAGTGGGAAGGCTCATTTTAAAGAAAGAGGGAGAGGAACAATGGCATCTGAGGAATGAGGTCTGAGGCTGTTCTCTGTCTTCTATGCAACAGCACACACAGGCGTGCGCGCGCTCACACACACACACACACACAGAGACACGCAAAAGAATACTATGTCCATACACAGAGAATATATTTAAACAAATATGCTCTAAATAAAGCACATTAAGCTGCTTTTGTAATTTTTTGCTTGATGACCGTGTAACCCAGCGCCTAGGTTCTATGTTGCTTCTTATTGGTCTTAGTGTCTCCTCTAAGAAGTGGTTCTGCATATCTAGATGAAAAACACTAACCAGTGAAATGGATACACAATGTATGTCACTGAAAATGGCACACCATAAGTCCCCTTTGGTTAAGGTTCACTCTCTACAGTCTCAGTGATCTATCGTCACCCAAAGCCCCAAAATACTACACGGAAAATTCCAGAAACAAGCAATGCATAAGTCTTCCATTATTCTGCATATGATGAAATCCTTCCTATCCCCCTTCATTCCATCTAGGATATGAACCATCTCCATCCAGTGCATTGAAAGTGCATATTTCACCTACCTGTTTATCTCTGCAGCCTTCCTGGTTAGGAGAACAGCATATAGAATTCGCAACTATCTTTTATCTCAAACTTTGAGAAGTTTTGAGTGCTTTCCCTACCTGTGGATAAGGGAATCCACTATGTGATCTTTTACACATCCCAGAATCCTTGAAAAGCTTCCTTTTCCATCTTCCTCTAATTTTCCTCTCTCCTCTTCTCCCTCCTCCCACATTCCAGCTCTTTCTCTTTCCCCCTTTATAAGGGAGGAAGTATTTTAAATGTGAAGTTTCCTGGCCTTCCCTAGGGATAAGTATGTTAATTTCTAAACTTCAATATGAGATGGCCATGCAGTTCTGAACACCTGAGCACAAATGGGAGCCCAGGATAGCCCTGTACCTTCCCACACAGAATGAAAGGAAAGATACCACTCACGAAGTTCCCCATCCTAAACCCCTAAACTGGTCAAAGTATAAATCTACGGATTGGAAAGTTGTCCTAGAGACATGTGACATTTAGGAAATGTTAGGCAAACATCCTCTCCCCTCGTTTTAACTCTTTACTTCGAAAAGACTTTCGTTGAATTTTTCACAAAGAAATGTAAATGTTATCATGTTTTCATTCCCGTCCCCCTGACTATACAACCCTAAAAATAAAGCTAAGATTTAGGGTACCAGTTACTCAAGAGTAAGCAGGTAATATGACTTAAAATGCCTTCAATGGCGTGCAAGACGGTGGCGCAGCAGGTAAAAGCACTTGCGGCACAAGCCTGACAACCTGAATTTGATCCCCAGAGTTGACATGGAGGTACAAGAAGAGAAGACATTCCACAATGGCAGTCCTCTCGCTTCCACATGTGTGTGACACATGTACTGCCCTTACCACTAACAACAACAACAACAACAATAATAGTAAACAAAATTGAAGTGGCTGTTAATTTGAAGCTGTAGGCTAACACACTGATTCTGTAACTAGAAGCACTCCAACACAGCACTGCCTGCCTTCTTCCCTGGATAGCTACCACCCAAATTAGACAGCCCTTTCCAATGACATCGTACCAAGCTAAAGAAGACAGATTCAACTTGGAAGCAACAGCAGCTTTGTAAGCTTCAGACTTCCAAGCCACTGAACAAACCATGTCAGTTCAAACATGCATATGCAGAGGAATGTGATAGAAGCTACAACTCAATAGTGAACTTATGCAAAATGAATATTGATATGAAATTTGGTTAAGGTGTGAAAGAACCAGAAAATTGAATGATGCCATGGCCAACTTTCTTAACCTTAGTTGAGGAAAATATATTTTTACTTAGAATCCTAAAATTTTTCCAAGTCATCGGCAAAACTTCATTATTCTTTTAATATTCTCAAATGTATCTATTTCATAAATCTTCTATTTCCAAAGAGTCTTCTCTTCATCTTGAAATGTACGAATGGCAGAAAGTTCTAATTTTATCTTGGTATTGACTTTTATCTTGATGGATATGCTTTTCTTTATTTTCTCCATTGTTTGTATAAAAAGCACACAATATTGTTTTTCTTTCATTTTGATTAAAATGATATATTTGATTTTTCAGAGATAAAGTAGCCCACACAAACTAAGGTAAAGATACAAATGCTAATCTGACCAGGAGCCAGATGGACCAGGCAAAGAGAAATAGGATGGATCTGACCCAGCAAGGCCCATAAGTCACCCTGCCACTCAAATCCACACCTGCCGTGTGTTGTGTCTGAGGGTGGGGGTGGGGGAGGAATTTACAGCTCTTCAAGTTTCATTAATTAGTTAATGGGGAAGCAGAGATACAATGAAGTATTTATGTTATATTAATTCCTTTTATGACCTACTAATTCGCTCACCTTGAAACATATAAACAATCTCAGCTGCATTATCTAACCTTAGCAAACTACTTTGGATTTGTACAGTAAGTTGGGCTGACTAATGATCCCAAGACTCTCTGATCCTATTGAGAAGATGATCTGGGTGAGTATCAAAGGCACATGCATCCCTTGAAGGATTCAAATACAATGTCTAAAATGGCCTTCATTGCCAGAGGGCTCTTTGGACTCGGGGGGGGGGGGGGCAGAGATTGAGAGTGTTTTAAATGTTTTGTTGTAGTTGTTTTTGAGGGTGGTGGTGGTGGTGGTGGTGGTGGTGGTGTGTGTATGTTCTTGAGTGTGCCCGTTTGAGTACGTGTGCATGCAGGTGGAAGGCAGGACAACCTCCTATGTCGCAGCTTTAATAATACTGTCTATCCCCTTTGAGATGGCATCTGTCTTTGGCTTAGAGATCACCAGATAGGCTAGAATGACTGGCCAGAGAGCCCTAAGGATTCTCCCATCTCTGCATCCTCATCATTGGAATGACAAGGATGCACTACACCTGGCATTTTTATGTGGGTGCTGGTTATTGAATTCAGGTCCTCATGATTACAAGGCAAGTATTTTACCTACAAAACCATTTCCTCAGTCCCTCACCCTCTTTTTTTATAGATATTTTTATTACAGTTGTATTTTAAAACTCAAGCAATGATCATCATAATTCTTACTAAAATTTAGACATGACTATCTAAAGCCAAGGTTACTGTTCACTAAGATGTGTGAGCAGTATTCCTTCCTTGGAGATGCTCTTGGTGATGTAGGCAATTATTTTATTAGGGAAAAGCATGTTCACAAACATAAACCAGGAATGAGAATATATACTCAAGGGCCTTGGGGTACTTTAGGAAATGTCCACTCACCTCTCTCTCTCTATTTCCCTCCTTCCCTCCCTTCCTCTTTCCCACCCTCCCTCCCTAGCTCTCCTCATTCATATGTGTGTGATGTGTGTGGTGTATGTACATGTGTGCATGCACATTAAGATGTGTGCGTGCACATCTGTGTGTAGGTGCACATACAAGTGTGTTCATGTGGAGGCCAGAGGTTGATCTTAGAGATCTCCTTTGATCATTCTCTACCTCATATACTGAGGAACGTCTCTTATTTGGACCCAGAGTTAACCAGTTTGGCTAGTTAGATAGCTGGCCTGCCCCCAGGATCCTGTCTTTGCCTTCTGAGCACTGGGATTGTAAGCAGGCCATCACATCCACCTGGTATTTCTGCAGGTCCTAGGGATTGAGACACAGACACAGTTCCTTAGACTAGCATGGAAGTGCGCGTTGCTGGCTGAGTCATCTCCTAGCTCCTCTTCTGTCTGGGGAACAGAGTCTTGCTCTGTACCCCTGGCTGGCCTGGAACTCATTGTAAAGCACAATCTGACCTCAAACTCACAGTGATTCTCCTGCCTCATCCACCAAGCGTCAGAATAGCAGGCTTGCCCCTCCACCCCTGCTTTTTGCTAATCTTAACTGGAATTTGCAGTCTCAACCCAGAATCAGCGATTACACAAATGTTTCTAAGCCTTGAAATTATGGCCGGAGTTGAAGCAAAGATATTAGAAAGTCAAAATAGATGTGAATTTAAATGATGTGGCGGACAGAAGGTGAGAGAGGGGAGAAGAGCGAGGAGAGAGGACACACAGCCTTTTTCATGCCATCTCTGCTCCAAAGCTCTTCCCCAATCCCTCCTGCAAGCTGGTTGGAAGGAATCTAGGTCTGCACACATGCACACATGCTCAGTCTGGCCTGATACACTACTTCCTGCTGCTTGGATGGAGACTCATTTTTTTATTAATAAAATTTTTATTCATTTTATGTACCAACCACAGATCCCCCTCTTCCCTCCTCCTGCCCCTCCAGCCTTCTTCCCCAACCCAGCCCCCCTATTCCCTCCTATAGGAAGGTAAGGCCTCCCATAGGGAGTTAGCAGAGCCTGGTACATACAGGTGAGGCAGATCCAAGCCCCTCCCCCTGTCTCAGGCTGTGCGAAGTGTCCCACCACAGGTATTGGGCTCCAAAAAGCCAGCTCATGTACCAGGAATGGATCCTGATCCTACTGCCAGAGGGCCCCTTAAGCAGATCAAGCTACACACGGTCTCACTTACGCAGAGGGCCTAGTCCAGTCCTGTGGAGGCTCCACAGGCATTGGTCTAAATTTCATGAGTTTCCACTAGTTTGATTTGGTTGTCTCTGTAAGTTTCCCCATCATGATCTTGATGCCCCTTGTTCATAGACTCCCTCTTCTTTCTCTTTGACTGTAGATCTCTGTGTCTGCTTCACCAACCCCACATCTGACAGAGGACTGATCTCCAAAATATATAAATAATTCAAGAGACTAGACATCAAAATACCAAACAATCCAATTTAAAAAAATGGGCTACAGAGCTAAACAGAGAATTCTCAACAGAAGAATCTCAAATGGCCAAAAGACATTTAAGGAATTTCTCAACATCTTTAGTCATCAGGGAAATGCAAATCAAAACAACTCTGAGATACTATCTTATAACAATCAGAATGGCTAAGATCAAAAACACTGATAACAGCTTATGCTAGAGAGGATGTGGAGCAAGGGGAACACTCCCCCACTCTTGGTGGGAATGCAAGCTTGTACAGCCACTTTGAAAATCAGTATGGTGGTTTCTCAGAAAATTGGGAATCAATCTTCCTCAAGACCCAGCTATACCACTCTTGGGCATATACCCAAGGAATGCTCAATCATACCACAAGGACACATGCTCAGCTGTGTTCATAGCAGCATTATTCATAACAGCAAGAACCTGGAAACAACCTAGCTGCCCCTCAAGCAAAGAATGGATGGAGACTCATTTATTCATGGTACCAAGCTCTACATCTTGAATGTTGTTCCTTAGCTAGCGGACAGGCTCATTGCTCATTAAACTTCAAGTTTCCAAGAAACTGTCCACCACAAACTTTTGTTGAATTGCCCAAGTTCAGAATACTAACTCAATCTTGGCTTCCGAGATGAAAGGAGATTCTCAGACACTAGGTACATAGTCAGTTCTGCTTTGCTTCTCCTCAGAGACCCTCAGAAGGACATGATGAACCCCTGTGTGAACCACATGCCCATTGATACTAATGTGTTGTCATAGCAATGGAGCTTTCATACTCAGTCCTTAGGTACCCAGGACTCTCTAGACTTGGCATAGTAGTGGTGGGCATGATGCCCTTTAAAATAGTTCATAAGACACCAGGTGTATTGGCACATACTTTAATCCCAGCACTCAGAAGGCAGAGACAACTGGATCTCTGAGTTCAAGGCCAGCCTGAACTACATAATGAGTTCCAGTCCAGCGAGAGCTACATAGTGAGACTTTGTCACATTAAATAAACAATTAGTTAATTAAAAAAATAAAAATATAATAGCAAGTATGAGGTATGGGGACTGGAGCAGTGGCTCAAGCGAATAACATGCTTGCTTCACAGAATGAGGATCTGAGTTCAGATCTTCAGCATCCTGTAAAGGGCTGGGTGTGGTTGGCACCTGCCTATAATCCCAGAACTGTGGAGACAAGTGGATCCCTGGTGCTTGCCAGCCAGTCGTCTAGCCCAAGTGGCCAGCTCCAGGTTTCATAAGAGACCCTATCTCAAAAAATAAAGTAGAGGGGCTGGAGAGATCGTTTAGTGACCTTAGTTCAGTTACCAGCATCCGTGCTCAGCACCTCCTATAACTCCAGCTCCAGGGAGATTAGATGGTTCCTCATTGAGATCCTATACTGGTGTGGTGTGGTGTGTGTGTGTGTGTGTGTGTGTGTGTGTGTGTGTGTGTGTGTGTGATGTGTGTGTGTGCATGCACATCACACAAACACATAATTAAAAATAAAATTAATTAAAACTTTTAAATAAGGTGGAGAGAAATTGAGGGAGATACTAAAAATTTCCTTTTGGTCTCTACATGTATGTGCACTTATGTGCATGCACACATCTATGCGCACGCGCACACACACACACACACACACACACACACACACACACAAACACACACTACTTCTGCCTGTGACTAAGGAAGGATTCACTCTTCTGATAGCATACTTGGACTTTATTTAACCATAACAGCTGAGGAGAAATGCTTCTTCTGTTTCTGTTTTGTTTCTTCCCAACAGATTTCTGTGTCTTCCATGCCTTCCTGGAGTAACAAGTGGCTTTTCAGAGGCAAAACTTCAAATATTTTTTGTCATGTTTTGTTTTTAAGGCACTGGCATTTGTAGGAAGCTGCTTGGAAAGAAAGGATATGTAAGATACCAGTTTCCCACTGTCTCGATTTTACTCTGAAAGCTACTCTGGAAGAGTCACATTGTCCACTCTAAAGCAGTGGCTGGCATTTGGTCACATGTCCAGCTGGAGGCCGATGTCCTGTGTTTTTTCCAGAAATTCCTCCTTTTACCTCAGCATCCACCATTTACAGCATCAGTGCCATGGACATAAGCTGAAAGGCAATGTCACAGTGTAACTGGCTAAAAAGACACCCCATGACTCTTTCGTGGGAGACCTGAGGACCCACCTGGGCTCACTGTGACAGCTGCATGAGTGCTAATCAGAGGTCACCTGCAGGTCATGTACAGCAAGGGGAGATTCTGAAGGAAAGCCTTGAGGTCAGGATGCCTAGGCAGCTGCTGGATCTTACTTCAAACTCAGAAGAGAGAAGGGAGAGTTTTAGGACACAAACGTATTTACCATTTATAATCATATCCAAAAGGGTTGAATTTTGTGTCAAAGATGACTAGCAATGCTGTAAGAATCCATTTATTTAAATAAATTCCATTTTTGAAAGACCTGAGGAAAGAACATAAAGTATGGAAGTCTAATAAATGAATCAAGTGTGATTCAGGATGATAAAACAAAAGCCACTGGGGTGGGGCATGGAAAGATCTATTTACATGATTTGTCAATGCATTTTGTGAGCATTGCTTTAATGCAAACTGGTCAAACATGTTAAAGAATAAAATCTCGGTTTGCTCTTTCTAAAACTAATCAACTGAAAAAAAGAATAAAAAAGTTAAGAAATAAATAATTTAAAAACTAATGAACTAGAAATGTGTAGCTTTTAAACATTCATTTTAAAAGTAAAAATAATGACAACTAAACTACTAAATAAAATCAATGGATTCAATTTGCTATAGATCTTCCATCACAGCTCTCTGGACTGAGTCAAAATTTACTAATTGAAAATGAAGCAGCAAGCTCATGTGTTACCTTTTAATAAATAGGTAGCCCATATCTGAATCTACCAGGTGCTTTAGTGTAAATGAAAACTTTGAGCCACATCGTGGTCATGGGACAACACTGGAAATCACGTGATGCTGTTGGCTGTTCAGATGGCCTCCCCTTCCTCATTCCTCATAAATTGGAAGCTTTGGAGCTTGTTTTAGTCAAAACTGTTAGTTTTTCAGCCTGGAAAAGTGGGCCCCAGATTTCCTCTGGTGCCTCTAGGAGTGAACGAGCCACAACTCCATAGAGATCCACCGTCCACCCAGGACAAAGAACACAGGGAAGACTCCACCATGTTGCAGGATCCACAAAAGTAAAATAACTCTTTCAAGGCTTATGTTTGTGACTCACATGAGCCAGGCGTATACACGGCAGGTTGGAAGCTTCAATTTATTTTCATTAAATTTTCAGCAGAGATCAAATCCAGTACAGCGTCTCAGGACAGTAGGCATCTTATTCACTGTGACATCAAAGGCCATGTGAGCTTCACAGAATTCTACTTTGCCATTTTGATTTTGGTATCTTCTTCAACTTTCAGCATGCTGAAGTCAGCATCCAGACCAATGGGGGTACCTGGGCCGAGTAACCCACAGTTTGAACTTAGAAGGTTGCATTCAGAGGGAAGATTGGCACTCTTAATCTGGGGTATTCTTCCCGTGGGTCTGTCAGTTTCTGTCTTTGACCTTGGAGCACAGCCCCCAAACTGTGCTACTGAGCCCTGCCTGGCTGAATTAAGCAAGGAGAGGTGTGCAGAGTTACCTGTGAATTTTGGACTAAGTTTCTGCTACTGTCGTTTATCAACTGCTGGCTTTGTCTGGGTGATGCCCACCGGTGCTTTCACACAGGATCAGCACATTCTCACAGATCGAAAACGGGAGTCAGTTTGCCAGGGGTGGATAGATAACTCTTCACTCCGAAGCCGGAGAGAGGCCATGCTCTGTCTCTCTGTGTGCTCAGGTGCCTGGAAAACGCATGTGCATCTGGTGGCAGTGTGACAGTCAGACAATGCCACCCTGAACGTTCCACCGTGATTTGCTGCCTGTCTCCTAAAACCCAGAAACCTGGGCACTGGCCAGAAGTAAGTGCTCAGAACAGACGAAAGAAAGAATGCCTTTGTAGCATTTATGATCTTGTTCTAAGTTGATGCAGGAAATACCAGGAATTTCCCAGAGAGAGGGGCTGTTTCCAGCAGGCCTTTTTAGACTAATTTTACATATCCACATTTGCTTTGCCGAGAGACCTAGACAGCTTGAATTAAACATTTGAACTTCCGGGTGCTCATTTGAACCAAAGCCAAACTCTGAACTTTCCAGGTTTCCCTGCCATTAATCAACATTCCAAAGATCAATGGCACGCAATGAATCAAGTATAATAGCCACCATCAATTGGGAAAGCGGGAGGCTGCACCAGGGGTGTGCCAGGACATGCCGGTGGGATAACACTCAGGTTGGCATTGGATTGGCACAGGACTGTTCCTGAGAAGAACTCACGCGGTCTGTCATGGAGAAGGAGCACAGCCTTAGCCACATCCCAGGCACAAGGGCTGCAGCTGCCACCCCAAATTCCACTTACTGCTTTGACATGTGTACATCTCAGGAAGCCCCGAAGCTTAAACATGAAGCTAGGCTGCTCCTGCCAAATGGGGCCCTCACACACAGAGAAAGCTGCTTACCCAGTCAGGTTCCCTATCAGAGGAGCCAACTGCAACTCAGGCCTCTACGCCTTTCACACAAGCCAGGCCCTTTCTGTACATGAGTCAGGGCGCCTTCCTTCTTGTGACTACTAGTCCCTTTCCCTCTGCTCTGCTGTGGAGCACAAACCCCTGTGACCCTGCATGGGCTAAGGTGCCCTCTTCTGAGACTACAAGACTGTCAGTTAACAAGCTTCCATGGTTTCCTTGGTCTGGACTCTGACTTCATGTATTCATCAAACTGGGTAGAAGGGAGATTCTCCACCCTGTGGGAGTCAAAGGGTCAAGGGTGCCAGCAAGGAATAGTTTTGCAAACCGGGTCATTTATAGAAATATTTCAGGAATAAGATATATATAACAGAAGAGTACTTAAAAGGAGACTTGAATTCATCCTTGTGTGAAGTATGTGTATGTTTACATATGTTGTGTATATACTGGGGAATCTGTGCTTTATCAGGGATGGGCCCCGAGTCTGACCAGGTCTACTGTATACCGAAATCCCACACAGGTGCACTATGGAAACTCGGATCCAAGTTTGTTGCTCTGGGTTCTAGCCAAACAAGTTTGAGAAGAGCTAATTTATTTTAAAGACTTATTTTCAAGTGTGTGTGTGTGTGTGTGTGTGTGTGTGTTGAGGTGGGTAGCAAGAGCCATGCTGCATGTGTGGAGGTCTAAGGATAACTTTCAGACCTGGTGGCAAGTGCCTTACCCTTTAAGTTATCTGGGTGGTCCCAAGAAAGACTGACATCAACAGACATGCCTATCACTGACATCCATTTTAAACCATCACATTTACCTGTGAGTCTTCAAATGGTCCACTGACAAACACCAGTCTACATAGTGACCACTGTGCTCTAAAAACAGTAATTATAACTACAAAATGTATTATTGACCTTGTCCCCACTTCCCCACTTTTCTTACAAATTTTGACAATTATAATGAGTCCATTCAGTTTCAGGGACATTACACTTCACATAGATTCAGAAGACACACTTCCTTCCCTTGGTAGTTGGGGCTGGAGCTGTGTAGCTCATAGTAGAGTGCTTGTCTAGAATGTACAAAGACCTGGGTAGCGTCCCTAGAAGCAAGAAAGGCAGTGGTGGGGAGGGATAGAGAAAGGAGAGGAAAGAAAAAAAATGAAGTAACACATCTGCTGAAGTTATCTAACAAACTGCTAAAATCTTATCTCAATCATGTGGTATAAACCATTTCAAAATTGTGTTTCTATGAATGAGACATTCAGTGTGAGGTTGACACAATGGGGAAAGTTCTGAACCTGGTGCATTTGACGGGCATGACCACAGCCTTCCTGGCTGTGGAAGGCCGTGGCCTCTGGAACGTTCACTGACAGGTCTGTACTACCATAGTTGAGTAAGGAGAAGCATCATAATTCCTGTGTCTCTAGTCTCATACATTTGTCAACAGTCGTTATCTGGCAGTGGGTCCTTATTCAATCAAATTAATGTCTGATCATTTGTTGCACCACTGAACAACTAATAAAGATTTTTAACACCCCCATACAAAAATAAGAAGAAAAAGAAGCTTACAAATGGCTAAAGTATGTTGTCACTAATTCTGATAGGATTCATTTCCAGCGGGCTGAAGTCCAGAGAAACGGTGGATTGAGTAGAAAATGTAGCAGAAAAAAGGAATGTCTAAGATGACATGCCATGAGGAGAGCATGGGGAAGTCTAGGAAGAGCAGGTGGACAGCAAATAAAACACTGGATTTCTGTCTTCATCCTGTTCTGGGGCCTTCTGTCCAGGCTTGTGCAGAGTGGCATAGACTCAATGTCCACATCAGTCAGAATTCTACAGGGAGACTGTCACAGCAATAACTGCTAGGGTCCGCCTGGTTCTCACTGGGCAGCTACCATAGCTCTGAGCACCTCATAAGCACAATTAGTTTTTAACTATTATGAGTTGCTGTAATTCTTCTCTCTCTCTCTCTCTCTCTCTCTCTCTCTCTCTCTCTCTCTCTCTCTCTCTCTCTCTCTCTCTCTGTGTGTACACGTGTGTGCACCGGGATGAGGAAGCCAAAGAACAGCCTCAGGTGTTCTTTCTCGGTCACCATCCACCTTGTTTTTTGAGACAGGGTCTCTCAGTGTCCTGCAACTCACCAAGTAGGCTAGGCTGGCTGACCAGAGAGTTCTAGGGATCTACCTGTCTCTCCCGATACTGGGAATTCCAGTGTGTGCCACCATGCTTGGCATTTTTATATGGGTCCTGGGGATCAAACTCAGATTCCCATTCCTGCAAGGTAAACACTTCACCAACTGAACCATCTTCCCAGACACCAATTTAATTTATTTTATTCAACTTTATTTGCTATAGTAGTTTTAGGTTCACAGAAAAATAGAGCAAAAGGCAGCATTTTCCCATTTGCTAACATTCCCCTGTATACCTTGCTCCTCCATCAGCATTCGCTAAGACAATGGTCCATTTGTTATCCTATATGAACCCACAGTGGCACGTCACCATCACACAAAGTCCCTGCTTTACAGCGGGATTAACTCTCTGCATTTGAACAGCCTACAGATTTAGACAAATGTACTACAGCATGTGGCTACTGCTATGATGTAATAAGAAGAAGCTTCCCTAGACCCCGATCCTTTCTTCCTCTCACGCCTCAATTCCAGGTTACCACTAACCCACAGTTTTACCTTTTCCGGAACAACATGAGGTTGAAATCATGTAATATGTAGCCTTTCAAGGTAAGCTGTTTTCATGTGTTGCTGTGCACCTAAATTTTCGTGTCATTTCCTTTTTAGTTCTGTGTAATATTCTGTTATCTAGACAGACCACAGTTCATTCATTATTCACACACTGAGGACATCATGTCTGCTTCCTATTTTCGGCAAGTGAGAATAAAGCTTCTACAAACATTTATGTGCTGAATTTGGGGTAGGCATTAAATTTCAACCCCGTTAGGTAAGTACAAAGAGATACAGCTGCTGGGTCATATGGTAAAGAACTTGTTGAGTCTTCACAGAGAATCCAGATTGTCTTCTAAAATGGCTGTTTCTCTTGCATCCCCATGGTCAACAGGAAATAGCATAACTCCCACTGCCCACTGCGTGCATCCAGGTGCTCATGCTTCACAGCCTTGCCAACACCTGTATTGCCAGTGTCTTGGATGTTAGCCATTCTAACCAGAGTAGCAGATAGCTTGATAGTGTTTAAACTGTAAGCTGAGATTTTATTTGCTTTACTTTTCTTTAACCCGAAGGCCACAGGGTCTATGACAGGCCTGCAGCCGACATTAAACTCATATTTTGAAGTCAAGTCAAGGTACCTTTAAAATATACATATTGGTTTAACTCAACATCTTTTACGATCAAATGGTTTTCTGCAGTTAAAAATCCCAAAGACAACACAATCCAGATTCTCTGTGTAATATTCATCTTTATGTGGCTTATTTTTTATATTAATTTTACAGTCTCTTTAAAGACTTTATTTTTTAAAACTATGTATTTGTTTATGTAACTGTATATATCACCTTTTTTGTCTCTTTCAAGCCTATGTATATTTTACACACATTGCAAACTATCACATTGTAAACTATTACATCTGAATCTGTCTTATTGTGAATCTATTGCTTTAAACTGCAGCATTTGTAAGACTGAAACGGCGCTATGGCTGCTGGCTCCGCCCACCTCAGCTCCCCAACATGGCAGTGGTATGTTTTCTGCCAGTTCTGGAAGCCATCGTGGGTCTATGCTTTTATCCAAGCAGCGTGTAGCCAAGAAACCTCTTTTTTTTTTTTTTTTAATACTAGCAAAGGCTAAATCCACCACACAGCAGCAGTGTAATGTGCCGCTTGTAGACGCCTCATTTCCACCATACTGCAGGTCAAGTGCACACACCAGGAATGGTGAAATTGAAAAGTCTTTTTGTCTAGGATGAGGAACACGGTAAATCTGCTCACTCACACCACTTCTTGCACCACAGTGTTAGATGAAAGCCAGTCGGGCGGGAAGGTAGATGTCAGACTCTGAGCTGGGACTCAGGAAAGTCAGAGAGCACAGAGCTGAATCAGTGCAGAACAAATAAAAACGAAGGCAGCAAGGGATCCTGAGTCCCCAAAGCAAACCAAAAGTTTTTTAGTGGCGCCTAGAAATAGCATATTCAGCTTCATAGTGTCAAAGACTGGTAAAAACAGAATAATAATAATGATGATGATGATAATAATGAACATACCTGTAGAGAAACAAAGATAGGAAACACATTCAGCTGTTTCCATGGATCAAACAAAACAATGTTACAAGAAAAGAAGAAGGACAGCAGGATAACCTAAGGGTGCAGGGGTACGCATACCTCTGTGGTAACCAACGGCTCTCTAATTGGACATAAGACCCACTCAACAAGTGGAAACCATGACTAGTACTGGAAACCCAGCGAACTACTCAGTGCTAGTGAATTCATGGATATTGGAGGAAAACCTACAACCACTAGTTTACTAAATCAACATAATCCCTAACAGTCGTAAGCATTGGTCCTTATACCCACAGATAATTGTAGTCTTCACCCCTTATCAAGGAAATTTCTCTTGGCGACACATGGAGATGACTACAGAAAACCAATCAGAAAGCAGAGCTGTGGAGCCCAGTTTCAATAGATACATCTACAAAACACTCCTGCACATGCACAGGAGGCTCAGGGAACATCGTGAAAGAGGGGCAGAAAGATAAGAGCCAGAGGATAAGGGAGTTTGCTGTAAGTCTGGTGTCTCCTAGAAATGTCAGAAGCTGCACCCATACAGTGTCACCAACATGACTGCTCAAACATGAGCTGAGCAAGGATGACACCAATGGGCATGCAAAAGTGGGTGGGGAAGAGTGCCCAAGGCCTGAACCCTACACAAAGCAATATAGGCAGCTGAAGAAAGCTGGAAGTGAGAGAGATGGTCTTCCCAGGGAGGAGCACATTGTTTGGTTGTCCAGCGCCAAGTGGTCAGCCCTGAAAACCTACATACAAGTAACCTTTCACAAACTGAACAGGTTACATTTAGAAATATATGTATGTATTTCTATATATACATGAACATATATGTGACTATAAATATATATATTCATGTAATAACAATGAATAACATATATATTCACGCAATAACAATGAATAACATATATTCATGTAATAACAATGAAGAAGAAGTCATGAATTTGAATGATAGTGGAGACAGGTATATGGGGGGGGCTTGGAAAGGGAAAGAGAAGAAAAACATTGCAATTATATTGTAATCGCAAAAAGAAACAATAAAAGAATGAAAAGAGAAAGAAAAAGAAAAACAACAGACTAATGTCTGTCATGAACACCAATGCAAAAATCCCAAGTGAGATATTAATGTCCATAAAACACTCTGGGCTGTTGAAGTTTGTTGAAAAAGATCCAAGTGGTGCGATGTCCAGCCATAGGAAGCTCTTCTGTGGACAAAGCTTAGTTGGGAACTCCAGCTGCTGCCTCAGTTTCCCCTGTTGGCTTCTGATGGATGATTGTATGTGGCCAGTTTTATGGAGTTCTCTCCCTCCACACTACTTGTTCTTTTATTTGGAAGCCTCACTTGAGGGGACCCTCTGCTCTGCTCAGGATGCTTGATCGGGAATGCTAGCTGGCTGCCTCAGTGGGCCTTCCCACTCAGTTTCTGCTCTTTTAGGATGTCACCACTTGTTGGCTCTCTCGGTTGGGGCTCCAGCAGTCCCTGCTATGCATTTTGAATGCTGATTTGATGGTGTTTTATCATGTGTTCCCACCACTTGTTCTTTCCCTTCCACTTCCTGTACACACTCGCCCAAAAGCAAACGCAGCTGTTGGCTATCATTGTGGGTCACTCTCCAGATCACACTTGCCCAAAAGCAAATGCATGGCTATCACTGTGGGCCAATCACCAGATTTCGTAGAATATGTCCAACAATGACTAAAAAGAATTATACAAACTAATGGGGTATTTTTGCTTCAGGCCTTCCTTCTGGCCCTTGATTCACCTAGTATTTCCGTAACAAACAAGCTACAGCATTTTTTAGCTTCCCCAGAGTTCTTACATCATCTGTTCTGTTTGTCTTGTCAGTCTTATTTCCACCCTGGAAGCTTCTATTGACTCATCCTCAACTAAGTTAAACTCAAGCACAGATGGATTTTGCTAAAAGATTCTCCTTCTGAATCTCAAATCCTGTTACAAAGTTACCGTAATCAAGAATGAACTGTAAGATTTATAAGATTGATGAACTAGAACAAAATGCCCAAAAGTTAACCCTTAGACTATTAGTCCGTTACCTTTTCACAAAGCCAATTAGAAAATTAGTTTCTTCAGCCAGTGATGCTAGACAGTGAGTATCTATGTCCAAAGGCATCAATTTTGAGTCTAACCTCATACCATACACAAAGGGAAGTTCAAAGCGAATCACGGATCTAATAAAACATGAAACCATTACCACTCTTCCAAAGGAAACACAGAAGCACATCCTGTCATCTGGTGGAATTTAGCAATGATTGCTTAAATCTGACATCAATAGCATAAACATTGAAAAGACAAAATCAAAGCATCAGACTTCATCAAAATTTAGAAAAGAATGTATGCGGCAAACAATGCAATCAATAAAGTCAACTCAGAGAATCTGAAAAAAATTCAAATTACGTATCTAATAAAAGAGTTTATTCCAGGATATTTTAAAACATTTTACAATAAGTAGCAATAGCCCAAATTTATAACATATTCCATCCATAAATTTATTTTCTAAGTAACCACTTCAGGATGCTGAAGGTATCCATTCAAAAACTTGCACATGGGTACCGGCAGCAAGCGTTGTTCATAACAACCCAAGAGTGGAAAAACACTCAAATATTGTTCGACTGACCACTGAATAAATGAGAGTGGTATGCCTACATGATGGAGTACTACTAAGCAATAAAAAGGATACAATGTAAACATTATACCAGGAAGGAAGGCATTTACAAAAGCTAAAAATTAATGTATCATTTCTCCATTCCTGGTCAGTGTCCAGAATATGCAAATCCATACAGACAAAAGTGTCTGCAGGTTTCTGGAGCTGAGAATCGGCAGTAATGGCATATTTTTTAATGGGCAGGAGTTTCTCTTAGAGATGATAAAAGTGTTCTAAAATTAGATTTTGGTGATTGTCACACAATTCTGAAACTGTCATAAAAGTATTGAGTTGTATGCTTTAAATGGAAGAACTTCACCCTAAATTATATCCCAATTATGCTATTTAAAAACATGTTCATAAATGAAAAGAAAGTTGTAAAAACAAGTCCTTCCTCCCACAGATCAGTCTTTTTATCACGCCCTCTACATCACCCACCCCTCCGGGTGCTTGGTTTGGTTTCTGTGCTTGGGTTCTAGTAGTAAAGCTTCTTCTGTGGTCTCTACAACTTTGCGTAGGTAGGTCCTACACAGCAGCCCAAGGAATATTTATGTTTTTATAATTTCAAGGTGACATAAAAAGATGCCTTGGTGTGCTACAAATACAAAAATCTTAATGTTTTAATGAACATGCCCAGTAAAAGATGGGATTTCAATGGTTAACTCATTGGGTCTGTCTGTCCCTTTAGGACCACAACTCAAGTTACAAAAATGTCCTCGGCTGTATTTTTTCTGAAAAAAAAATGCAGTCAAAATGCCCTACAAAACGTATGTTAAATAAATCTTTTCCGTATGTTGAAAGTTTAAGTGATTTAATAAAAATAGAATCCAACATTTTACAACTTGAACGAGCTTTCAAATGCCACCTCACCAACTCTCATTCTTTGCATGACGGAACCATCTGACAGTTCAGCGTGAGACAGGCTCACCTCCTACATCTCTCCAGAGGAACTGTGTGGGCCGTGAGCCTGGCCCTGTAACCCGGCAAGGCCACAAAAGCTTAATTAATTTTCAGAAAACAAATCGACTTGCATGGTCTAATTAGCCTTCATTTCTTAAACAAACCCAAAACAAAGCTAGGTGGTATCATTTTATGCAAACAAACAATAAAACCTAATTGCTCCCCACATTCAGATACCACCATTATTAGAGTTGTTAGCCTTTCTTAACTCTCCACTGCTCGGAATAATAATAACCTGCTAGAACTTTGAAATGAAAATCTTTCCACTTGACAAATGCTGATGTTTTTAAGTATTTCAAAAGCCAGTGTCAAACAAGCTGCCTTTTGATTTCCATCTTGGTCTGTGCTGAGCATTAGTGAGGTTATCAAGGCTTGCCAGGGCCTGAGATTAGCCCCGCCCCCACAATTCCCCAGTGCCAATCAGCAGGGGGAGCTCTCCTATTATCTAAGTGACCACCAACAAAGCACAGAGTCTCTTGTGGACAATGGTGAGGGCTTCTTAGAAACATACATTACAACCCGGGAAACATTAACACAACGATTTGTTCAAAGTTGCGGACCTACACACTCTGCACCAAGAACATTTTTCCTGAAACAGCCCTGCAAATTAATGAGGGTGTGAAAGTTACAGGCCTGTAGAGTATCATCCCATTGCAAGGAGAATCAGGCGCCTATCATTTCAGAGTGGAGTGAAACTTCGTTGCATCAGAATTTTAATGGGTATAATGGCCTTCATCATCTCCTTGGTGTGACAGAATCTTTGCAAAGGTTAGAAAAGAGGAAAAACGCTCATGCTAATAGATTTCTAAACCTGGAGGAAGGTGGCTTTGAGCTCTAAATTATAACACATACAGAAGGAAAGGGCTTCACAAAGCACTGGACTTGTGACAACAATCTGAGATTTTGTAGTCAAGTGAAAGTAGCTGCCATGGCAAGACAATGGCTGGGCTAGTGGAAAAGTCTCCAGGAAATTCACCAAAACACTGTTTCTGCATGACTCTTAATTGGAACTTTTGAGCTAAAGAAACAATGTTCTTAGGGATGCAGACAGTGTATAATCACAATGTGATAACCTGGAGGCCATGAAATGAAGAACACGGTTATCAAAACCAACAAGGGTCGTGCAGCGCCCTGGGCGGCTGCCCACTGTCACGTGGCCAGCTGTTGGCTGTTCACTTCATAATAGCAGAGTTACCAGTTTTCAGCCCCACTTCCTTGCAGCTAGTGGAAGTTAAGTGACTAAGTTCTGCCCACTAGGATAGGAAGTGAAGGGATCCAAAAGGGTGTAGTACCCAAGAGAGCATGTCAAGTGTTCTTCCCTGCCTAGGGGGTTGTAGGGTGATGTGACTTGAGGCAGCTCACTCGAGGACCAGGAATTGGATCTGTAAAGAGTGGGACCAAACAGGCAGGCAGTAATTGTAAAACACTGTTTAAAAAAAAAAACAACACTGAATATTGACAAGAGTGCTTACTAATAATATAAGCAAAAGAAAGTGAATCAGGTGATGTTTACTCATATTTTATTAATAATAATTTTATTTCAGTTTGCTAAGACGGTCAATACAGATGCTGCTACGCATGGAATTATGGGACTTTCTTCTAAAGGACCTGAACTTCTCACAGCAATGGCAAGAGCCTTAATGACAACAGTAGTCTACAGATTTATGGGGACATTATGCCGGACACTTAGATGTGATTTCATTTAGCTCTTCCCTTAGGACCAACCTGGCTATCGGATCAAGAAACATTGGCCGAAGGCTTAGAGGGCTTGTAGATGGGTCAACTAAGCATGTCACCTTTGTGTTTCAATGCTAGCATGGAGTCCACAGACCTTAAAAAAATGTGGCCGTGTGAACATATTACATGAAATTTATACCTATGAGGATGTCTTCCTGTAAGTGTCCAAGACAAGACAAAGCAGAGGAACACACACACACACACACACACACACACACACACACACATACACACACACATACACACACAGAGAGAGAGAGAGAGAGAGAGAGAGAGAGAGAGAGAGAGAACTCCTCTTCATTCTTTCTTCCATACAGTTCTGTGCTCACTGCCTTCTGAAAATTCCCTAATGGTTTATTGATTACTTTTTAAAAATAAACTGTGGTGAGAGAAAACAATGAAACTGATTAAATTGGTGACCAGGTCTATCACCCCTTGGTCAGCCTGCTTTATCATGGTGATAAAAGTCTTCACCTTATTCCCCAAATGTCTAGATGGCCACACAGAGCCAGGAGTGTTTTTTTGACGCAATGACTCAGCATCTTTTATTTTAAGATTCTTGCTCAGTCACTTCCTCTCTGTCATTTTTCAGAGTTGACAGTCAGCCAGCTTCAGATCAGAGAGTCACACTCCAGTTCAACTATTGCTGACCACGACCTGTACCTCACAAAGGCATACCATTCAAATCCTCAAAACCAGTGAATTCTCCACCAGCCAGCATGTCCACTTATAGGACAACAGTGAGGGGTTTCTGGAAGACTGGGCAGATTGGGCAGATTTAGGTATTGGGCCCTGGTATTCCCCAAGTTCTTACTGGATTACGTCCTTCTGGAAAGGTTTCTTTAGCAGTGGTTCTCACGTTTACCTTTGCCCCCCTTTCAGTGTGATTGTCGTGGTGTTGGACATGACCATTAATATCAGGGATGAGAGCAGCTGTGATTACTCCCATGAGACCCTCAAGGAATTGAGTCTGTTAGCATTCCATCCTTGAAGGAAGGAAGGAGGTGTGGTCTCAAGGTTCACAGGGTCCAGGAGGATTAGGATGCTCCAGGAGGCTTCACAGGGTCCCCTCCTCTTCCCAATATTGCATGGGAGGTGGAAACAACCATTGGGGTGGAACTCTGAGGTACTGTAGCTACTCGTATGGTACTCTGGGGACTCCTCAATGATACAGTTTTTGTAAGTCATCATCAGCCATGCTGGGGTCAGCTTTTTGGTAATGCAGTTACCTTTGAATCATGCTCCTGGAAGTGCCCCATGCTCCTAGAAGTACCCCATGATCCTGGAAGTGCCCCATGATCCTGGAAGTACCCCATGATCCTGGAAGTACCCCACGCTCTGGAAGTACCCCATTCTCCCACAAGTAACCCCAGTTCAATAAACTCAATGGTTCACCACACTCGATTTGGGTAGAATTATTTTTTATTTTTTTCTTTTCCTGTCTGTCAATGCCCTTACTATCTGAGGTGAATAGACGATTCTTTACGTCATTCCAGGAAAGGCCGTGTGACATGCCTCTCGGTTCCCCTGAAATACATGCCTATATCTGGCGTAGCTTGTCTACTTTGTCTGGTGTTCAGGACCTGGCAAGATGACCAGAGTGGTGGACCTCAGCATATTTTGGGTCTGTTGAGAAGGATTGAGCAAGGGCCCAGTGGGAAAATGTTAATTTTCTTGGTGGTTCTGTTGTTTTGTGAGCTTATAAGAAAAAATAAAAAATAAAAAGAGATGTCATTAGCTTAAGTGTGTGTCTCCCCCGGTAAATCTCTCTGAAAGTCTACTTTCATCCTCTTGGTCTATGTTACTGTTACCACAGCATCTTGTTCTTCAGACACTGTCCTGGGCTAGGCGGGAGAGGTCTGGCTATGTTACTATGTTACCACAGCACCAGAGTTGGAAATGGAGGCACTTCGTATGCTGAGGTGCTGTTCCTCTCACAGCGTGCTCACACTGTACCCTGAAATAGACATGCCTAGCTTCGAGCACAAATCCAAGCTTAAGCTACCTGTACCACTTTCGGTCTATTGAGAGGATCCCAAGAGACAGAGTTGTCATATGACTTACTTTCCATGTCAGCGCACATTCAAGGGGGTAAATGTTAAATGTGTCATGCTGAGACTATACCTGCAGTTGCCTTGGACATAAAGACTTTTGGTTCTGACTACTCCTGCCTCTTCCCCCTTGCTACCCCATGCTCGTTGAAGAAATCTACCATCTATCGTCTATCCATCTATCTTCCGTTTACCAATATTGTTTTCATGTGTACATGGATAAGAACATTAGTTCTTGAACTCAAAAGTTAAAGTTTGAGTGCAAACGTTTGCAGATCCACAGCTTCCTGGTCCAACATTTCCTGACACTGGAGGGAACCACACCCGTGCTGGGTTCTTTTCCTGGATGGAGTTCTGAGGATTGAGCATGCTTCTGTGCCGTTTGCAATATCGAGATAGAGAGCTGTGCCTTTGAAGACCACCATGTGGCAATGGTTCTCTGTGGAGGGGGAGACTCACCGGTCCCCACACACAGTGTGACAACTCCTACCGGGCACAGAGCTCTTCTACTATTCCTTCTTTCTCTCCTCGGTTTTCTCACCCTGCTTTTTCCATTGCACCAGTGACTGTCTCAGTCAGGGTTTCCATTGCTGTGAAGAGACACCGTGACCACAGCAACTCTTATAAAGGAAAACATTTAACTGAGGTGGTGGCTTAAGGTGTCACCAGGGTGGGAGCATGGCAGCATGAAGGCTGGAGGAGTAGCTGAGAGTCCTACATCTTGCAGGCAACAGGAAGTCAACTGAGACACACTGGATGTTATCCTGAGCATAGGAAACTTCAAAACCTGCCCTGACAGTGTCACACTTCCTCCAACAAGGCCACACCTCCTAATAGTGCCACTCCCTATGAGATTATGGAGGGCCAATTACACTCAAACTACCACAGTTACTTTCTTCAATACCTTGATAAAATACTTGACAAAGCAAGGACTCATTTTGGCTCATGATTTAAAGGATCAAGCCCATCCCGGTGAGGAAGGCATGGTGGCAGGCTGTTCCACCCAGGGTGGTTGTGGTGGTTTGAAAGAAAATAACCCCCAAAAGGAGTGGCACTATTAGGAGGAATGGCCTTGTTGTTGTTAGAGGAAGTGTGTCACTGTGGGGGCGGGCTTTGCGGTTTCCTATGCTCAGGATACGGCCCTGTGTGTCAGTTGACTTCTGTTACCTGGAAGATGTGACTCTCGAAGCTCCAGCACCGCATCTACCTGCACAGCTCCATGCTCACCACCATGATGATAACAGGCTGAACTTCTGAAACTGCAAGTTAGCCCCTGCAATTAAATGCTTTCTTTATAAGAGTTGCCATGGTCATGGCGTCTCTTCATAGCAATAAAAACTCTAAGACAGTGGTGAGAACTTAAAACATGGCTTCCTTACTTCTTGACTAATCGAGACACAAAAGCTCAGGCCAAAAGCTGCCAGGCCTAACCCTCAGTGCCTGCAGGAACCCACTTTCTCCATCTAGACGCCACCTACTGAGGGTTCTGCAACCTCCCAAAAGAGCACTTTCAGTTGGGACCCAAGTGTTCAGACAGCTACTTGTCTATCCTGAACATTTTGTATTCAACCCATTATATCCATCAAACCAGAAGTTTTTTTTTTTTAATTTGCCAAAAATACATCTTAGTTGCTTAGAGTTTTTTTTTAATTCAATCTTTTGTGTATAATAAAATTAAATGAACTTCAGGATAAAGATGGAAAATATGGATAGTTTTACTCTAAAATTCTTCCCCCGCCTTTGTTATTGTTAGAAAATTATGAGAGAAAAATACAGGAAATAGTTTCACAACACTGGAAACATCTACCAAACTTAATAGGGTGGAAAGTATTACCCAGCCTCAATATTAGATTCTACAGGTATGCTGAATATTTGTCTATTAGGCAGCTGGGATGCCCAGTCTTCTAGAGAATTCTAGACCTGTCAGAAGTAGTTACAGTGAAGCCCTTCTTTTTTCTTGTCCTGGGAAGCAGAATATGTTAATGCCAAATGAATTACATTCTTTCCAGTTCCATTGGAGGGAGAAGGAACCTCTGTGTGAAAAGCCATTTCTACTGCATCTGCTTAATGACCTAGAGGAACATGGCAACTCCTGGCCCACTGTTACTGGGAGGTAGAACTTCTGACTGACTCTAAAGCCGCTGACCGGCTCAAGGATGGGACAGCTGCAGGACAGCCCAAGCACATTGCATTGTAACGACAGCCAAGCAGCACTGGCGGACCATGTGCCCCTAAACCAGAGCAAGAGCATCCATCAGCCGGAACAGCCTCGCTCAAAATGGAGCGTAACAACAAAAACTCCTTCAGTAGACCTTAAGATTTTATTTAAGGAAGAAATGCCAACGGAAGCAATTACCTATGCTAAAGAGAAAATTTTTTCCATTGACTTTGAAGAACTTTAAATGATTCTGGCATGTCTTTCTATATATTGAGTAATATATTTTCTTCAAATACCAGGCATATCAGCTCAGCTCTAGAGGGAAACATAAAAGCCACCTATGAGGGACCTCATCAAGCCTGTCAGTCTGAGTTCTAAGTAAACCTAGAGAAGATGGGCTGGTTCAGTCAATCTGTAAGAAGTGACCAGGTCCACCTTGTCAGAGGTTGATGCAGGATGCTTGTTGTGTGAGACTTGCAGTGCAGAACTATGAACAGAGGTCTACTCACCACACATAGGGAATGGTAGACCAAAGTAACAATTACATACAACTCCAACTTGTCAAACCAGCAAGCTTATCAGAATTACTTTGCAGGAGTGTGGGTGAGGGGTTACTTAAAGGAGCAGGAAGGTCTCAAAGGCAGCTCCAATATCAAAAAACTTACATTAACCTGCATGACAGCTCACAAAAGTGGCCTCTCTGGAGCTCTCTGCATGACGTACAGGCAAGACAACAAGGAGGAGAGTCTTCTCTCTGCACCACAGTGCTCACTGCTTAAACAACCTTGGAGAGGAAGGGGCAGTGTAAATTGTGTAAGTTTCAGGGACTTCTAGAGACTTCTGAGTCTTGTTTACTTCCTAGGTGCCTTCCAGGATAGAATGTTTCAATTCAGAGGAAATTGCTACACAACACACGGCCAGGCTTCTTCCCAGGCATCCTGAAACTATGTCAGGAGGAACCCAGCTACACAGAAAGGAGATATTAATGATCATTACAACCCAGGATGCAAAGTCAGAGACCACAGGAGACTTAGTTGTGTGTGAAGTTTTACACAGCACCATTCAGTATCAAAAAACACATAAAGGAGACCCAAGCTTGTGGATCCTCAAAGGGAGACCAGAAGGGCATTGCAAACAGGTGACAAGA
Organism: Peromyscus attwateri; assembly: GCA_902168425.1. Taxonomy (NCBI): domain Eukaryota; kingdom Metazoa; phylum Chordata; class Mammalia; order Rodentia; family Cricetidae; genus Peromyscus; species Peromyscus attwateri. Next base: position 23,008 of record CABHPP010148151.1, on the reverse strand, counting down.
ATCCCATGCCATGCCTGTGTCCTCTCCCCCAACCCATGCCTCTTGTTCTGCACCTGGAAATGACATCAGCTGACATGTGATACGTTATTTACCTTCATAATATACACGGTACTCTTCAAGTTTTTACTTGATTTTGATTTTTTTCTGGAGAGACACAGTCTGTTCTTTATCTGTGTTCCAGTTTGCCTCTGCACCACACATGTGCATGTGGGACCCATTAGCCAGAAGAGCACATAGTAGTCCAGCAAAGACAGGAGAGCAAGGACAGGGACAGAGTCCTTGCCTGTGTCCGTGGGCAGATCATCTGCCCTCTACAGGCCCACTTCTGCCCTCTGTGAGCCCATGCCCTCCCCTAGAAAACAAGGACATTGAATCAATGTCTTTTTGTCCTTTAAGAAGGCAATGGCCACCTTCTGTTGCCGTTAGTGTTGGTGTCAAGAGGCCAAGAAAACCAGAAAGCCCCCCTCTTGCAGCCGTTTGACTTTACTGGAGCCCACAGCTCAGCATGTGTCTCTTACAGCAACACATAATCTCACTTACTTTGCACATTGTTGTTTCCATAGACCCCAGAAAAGGATTCTCCCTCCTACAGGGAGAGATATAACTCTGAACCCTAATCCTGGTATAATCAGCTGGAGGGGTTTAGAGAAAAACAAAAGGCGAACTGGCAATGGCTGTAGAAAAGGCTGCATGGCCCATCAGACAACTGCATCCATCTTCCCTTAAGACACTGGAGCTGTGTCCACAGCGCTTGCACCTGTAGTTGGGGGGTAAAGGACAACTCAGCCGGGTGCTCGAGTCTCCCTTATGCTTAGCAGTAAGGTTCCTATCTGCCAAAGAGTTACTGAAGAGGTCCAGGGCTATGCAGATCCCTTGCATTGTGTTCTATGTGGGAAGATGCTTAGAGGCAAATGAGAATTACAGAATATGTTAGCAGAGATTCATGTTTGAAGGGAAACTGCTTCCTTATTCTACCTGCAGGATAGGTAAACAAACTACTGGAGTGATAAATGCCTGCTTTCTCTAGTCACATTTTGCCAACTAATATTGACTTAATCACATTTTATTATAGGTAAAATAATCACAGACGGATCACCCAATAGATACCAATGAGCCTCTGGATTGTAGACTTACGATGTTCAGGCCGAGATGCTGAAACAAGAACACTGTGGGTCCCAGGTCTCCTTGCCCTGCTTTCCACATCTTAAGAGCCCAACAGCAATGGCAGGATGGATGGTGTCCCCTTTTCATGACCTACCACACTCACATGATTTAAGCCATGGTTCAGGATGTTGTTGATGATTTATTGTATGAAAAATGTAAATGATCTGGATGGCAGATGTTTTATATTTTCTGACCATTCATTTTCAGTGGGGATGTAATTAAAATTTATGAAGTGTATCTGCTGAATTGCATTGGCAATTGATGATCTCCTCCAGGGCTGTCTATCTGCAGATGATGAGTAATTGTGGACAGTGACATGTGGTGACAAGGGCAGGCTATGATGTTCCTGCCAGAGTGAAGCTACCTGTACAAAGGACAGAGTTCCTCTACTTTAAACCACAACCCCCAGCTCCAGCAAGGCATGCTTCTAAGACGGTGGGCCAGTGTAGGCTTACAACCCATGCCAAGACTTCATTTTTCCACTCCTGAAGGACTTTCTTCTGAGTTCATTGGTCCACATCAGGAACCCAAGAACACAATGGAATCCTCGTAAGAACCCCACAGAACTAATTTTAGCAAATCTCATGTACCTTCCAGGTAGCTAGTTTCATCAGACATTGCAGGGACAGTTAGCAGGAGAGGTCTGATTTGGAAGGCTGAAAGAACAGCTGAAGTGCTGCACATGTATAGGACATTCTAGGACAGTTTTCCTCTTATCTAGCTCCTGCTTTCTGTGTCCAGACACCTCATCACTGATTCTCTACATCATCATCATCATCATCATCATCATCACCATCATCAGGACAGATCCCAGAACATATACTGCTCTTACATGCATTTGGGGTACATTGAGGAAGCTACATAGGGAGTGAGAGAAAGAGGAATACTGAAGACTTCATCATCCTGCTTCATAGTGTTATTCCTGTGATCATTCAGTAGCTTCTTACCTATGGTGATACCATCATTCTCACACAAAATTCCTACAGCATTCCTGTAACTTTCCATGCTCCCAGCACATAAGACACAATGGCCTAAGCTAAATCGGTAAACAGGACTCAACAGCTGCAATCTTAAGGGTCCTCACAGTCTGTGCCAACACGGAAACTTCAACTGTGCCCCTACTTTTCTGACAAAAGTTACCTTTAAATTCCATATCAACTTGTATAAGATTCTGATAAGAACCTGACCTGAAAGTGCTAATAATAACACTGACAACCTCTGATAATATAGGGGTTTGACTGTTGGTGATTACTGTGTGACTTTGCCTGGGGAGATATGGACAGGCATCTATTTACCTAAGACAGGGAACTGATGACAGACCAGTGGAATAAGTCCACTGAAGTCTAGCTTAGCAAATCAGTGTGTTTATCAGGGTTACTTAGAGGAGCATGAGTGAGAGGCTACTTAAAGAAGCATGGATGAGACTCAAAGGCAATTATATAAACAAAAAGCCTGGCATGGGTGATAACTCACAAAAGCTGCAACCCTGAAGCTCTCCACATGACTCACAGACATATCAGTATCTTCTCTCCAGCAAATGGTACTGCTCATGTGGTGGGGGGCGGGAGGGTTGTGAGTCTTGTAAGTTTTGTGAACTTTCTGAGATTTGTAAGTTGTTTACTTCCTAAGCCACATAAGTTTGCTTACTTCCTGAGTGTCAGTGAGCCAAGCCCAGAACAAGAATGGAATGCTTCAGTACAGAAAAAATTCTTATAGAATCATGGCCAATCCAGCCACCACAGGCCTTCATCATCAGTTTCTCTTATGAAGCTACCTTTTCCAATTACATATCTGTTCCTATTTCTCTTCTCTTTTTGATGGATGTTTCATCTCACCCATATGCTGTTTATATCAGGTGCTATCCAAAAGTATCCAAAGCATACCAACCTGTTATTAGCATGGCCTCTTCGATAGGCAGTGCTTATCATTAATACAGGGGAAAGGGTAACAATACTAAAATAATCGGTTTCTATTTGATCAGTCCAAAATTGACCCTGTACTGGGGATATGGCTACTGGGGAGGCCCTTAGAGCATTCCCTACTAAGGTGGAATATCATCCTAATGTTATCCTGGCAGTTAGAGAAAGCCAAGGGCAAGAAGATAAAATTCCCAAGCCAAGAAACAACTCAAAATTATTTATCACAAACTAAAAAAAAAATATCAGAAAACCAAGGAGTGTCAGGCATGGGACTAGAGTTCAGAACTCATCATGCTGGGTTGCTAGTCAGATTTCTACATGGGACACGATTTTGTCATGAGACGTAAGTTGTTTCCCTGCACCTATTCCCTTGGCTCTTCAAAATCCCCAAGAAACAGCAGCGGAAGCCCAGAGCACACCTCAGGCTCTGTCCCAGCACAGCTGTAGAGTGACACCTGAGTGCTTGCCCAAGCCTCGGCAGCAGCTCCATGGTGTGAGCTGTGCAATCATTTTGATGCTACAGACACATCATCGGCAGGGTCTGTTTCAGTTCTTGGTTTCTCTTTCCTTCAGCCCTATCATCCCCTTCAAGAAAACCATTCTGATGATCTTGAAGCAGAGCAAAATCTTGGTAAATGGATACTTGCTGCAAAGTATTAAATGTCAAAAGATGATCAGGTGAATTACAGGATAACTGGATAACTGCAAAACATGAAAAAACTCATTTCATTGACCCTAAAATTCTACCTTTATGTATTACTTCAGAGATAAGTAATTATGAGTATCTGTGAGTATTTATTTACAAGTTATGTTGACAGGCTCATCATAAATTACAGAAGATTAAAGACAGCTCAGTTATGTAATAGATCGTTTATTTAAGAAAGTAAAGGATAGTGCGTCTGTGTAGTAGAGTCCAGCATAGTTCATAAGATTATCTCCTGGAATATTGTTCATGATAATTATGCAACATAATAGTTGTGACAGAGTTAAGCCATCATATTACTAAGCAACATAGGGACATAGGAGTTATAGTATTTTCATTCAAACTGTACAGGAACAGAAAGAAAGTGCTGGAAAGTTGGCATTAATGTGAAGATGTTATTGCTGGTTTTTATTTTCTCATCTTTTTCTGTGTTTTTTTCCTAATAAAAAACATATATACTCATGTAATGAAGAAAAATAGAGGTAATAAAAATGCCTCTTTTGAAAATCGTAACACTAAGAAAATAGTTCAGAATATAACTTCTATTTAAAGTATTATCCAAATTTCATATATTGTTTATTTATTTATTTAGTGTCTGTGAGAGAGAGATAGAGAGAGAGTGTGTGAGAGAGAGACAGAGAGACAGACGAGAGAGAGAGAGAAAGAGAGAGAGAGAGAGAGAGAGAGAGAGAGAGAGAGAGAGAGCACATGCAACAGGGTAGGTGTGGAGGCCAGAGGACAACTTGTAAGAGATGGTTCTCTCCGTCTACCACGTGCATTCCAAGTTCAGGTTTCCAGCCTTGGCCTCTCTACCTCCTGAACCATCTCTCTCTGGCCCTCAAATTTTTATTTTTACGCATTAGACTGTAACAATACATATGCCTCAAAAGAGTATGAGACTACATTTATAATGTATATTATACATGATTATTCCTGTGGACTGGAATTCAGAGTGACTTCCGTATTATTCTTTACATCTCTCTGCTTTCCAAATTCTCTATCGGAAACATACATGTGACTCTTGGAGACAAGCGTCAATAGCCATTATAGGACGCATATGGGCAGAATTTCATTTTCGTGGAAACATGAACGTAGAAGGCAGACTGTTGACCCGGGATGATTAGCAAAGCACTGAGCACCTCTCCCTCTTTAAACTATTTTTAAGCTGCCTCCCACTGCCATGCTGTGTGTCAAAGCCTGTACTGAGATGCTCACTGACAACTGAGAGCTTACTCTCCTCCAGAACTGTCATAATAAAGAGACATTCACATTTTAGTATTTGGGCGAAATGTTTAACATGCAAACATTTGTATTTTTCCTTCAGTTTTCAAAACAACTTTAAATCACTCTTTTCAAAACAGTGTTAAATGATGTCACTCATTAGTTAGCAGGTGGCAGGGGACGGGGTGGGGGGGATTCAAGGCTTCCTCTTCTCATGTAACTTGAAGCATAAACCAGGTGAGAGGGCCTTACACACCAGATTTAAGATGTCACAAAGCCCAGTGCTGGTGGCCTAGGGCAGCAGGTGTGAGCTGGCTTCCGAGCTCAGGGTACAAGATTACTGCCTGAAATCCAACCACACACCTGTATGGGCAGGACAAGGTCCACAGAGATCAAGTTGCTGAGAGAGGGGCAGCCAGAAATCCAGCTGTCACTTTTAGGACAGGTTGAAGGGGAGATGTAAGGGAGCAAGGGCCATGGGCAAGGGGCCCAGCACTAGGCAGTGACTGTGGAGAAAAGTAGCCCGGCGTTGATAGCACAACCCCTTGTCCTGGTTATGACGTTCGACTGAACTAACAGCTGAGTTGAACAATGGCGATGAGAAGATGCTCTCAAAGGGTCACCTCAAGCACAAAGAGCCCCCGAGTCCTTGCCGACCTGCCAGGCAAGGCTGAATGTAGAGAGCCTGGGCAAGGCTGTGTCTGACCCCGCTCCCAAACTAGTAGGAAGTAAGAACTTGTGTGGACCGAGTCATGAGTGGAATACCGTAACCTGGGCAGGAATGCACTTTATAAACACTGGAGGGCACAGCTGGAGCCATTCCTGTCTAGGATCATCATGTCCTTCAGGGATAGCCAGGTGACAGCAACAGGAAAACTCACAGGAATCTTGCCCTGAGATGATCTGAATTTGTTGGAATTCCTCCGGTTTGAGCCACTGTCCAGTTTCTACGTGTCTTCTCGTGTGTAAATCCTTCCTATTCTTGACCTCTTGCTCCACCTAGAACTCAGGGGCCTTTCCGGAAAACAAGAGGATGCAGGCATAAATCAATAACTGTATGACTACTCTCCAATGAGCACTTGGTGCACATCTGGTGAAAATGTAAGACCCTTCATGATGTGCCTTAATTTAATCTTGACAATTACCTACTGATCAGTGAGCAGAGTTGACAGCTGACCAAGGCAGAAGAAGGTGGGTTAATCCATTGGAAACTCTGAGCCCGTCTCTGGTGAGGGCACTAGAACCCACATACTGGCCTTCTGACAACTCTGCAAAAAATAGGATGCTCGCACAGGCTACCCTCTACAACCTAGATTTCATCCCATCTGTCCTGTTGCATTAGGAGCTCCCCACGGGCAGCCATCCCTTCCCCTCCAGCCTTGATGGACGGAGTAAAACCGGCACAGGAATCAGGGTTAACTGAAACATGGCTGCACCCTCACAGATAATGTCTGCCAGGTCTCCAGGAAGAGCCAATACCTCCCCTCCAGCTCAGGTCCCCCTTTGAAGGTCTGCCACCTCACCTCCTCTTTCTCCAATCTCCACAGCTGTCTTCCGCTCAACAGCCACCTCTTAGTGAGTATGTGGCTGTCCCTCTGCCAGGCCACAGGGTGACAGAGATGGTGACTCTCGGTGCCTGCTGTCTGAGGAAGCACAGACGTTCAATCAGAAATATCAATACGTGTGACGAGATTTGAGGTTGGAAATGAACCAGAAACTCAGCAAGGAAGAGAAACTTGGTGTGGGAGCCCTGGCCTCACTTCCTGTACTACAGGCCCAAAGGTTTGTGCGTCCTTGTCTTTATGCCTGGACTGCCTTGTGGGAGGTGCTTTCTAAACACCGCCAGGTACAACACAGGCAGGCACTGAGTAGGAGATCAACTCCACACCTCTGTGCAAAAGAGCCTCGGGCACCAACAGGCTGACACTGTGCCCCAAGCTTTCCAAAGGCCGGGTGTGATGGGAACAAACATGTGTTCCCAGCATTCCCAGGCAGAGCCAAAGGATCAAGAATTATATATAGTAAGGTAAAAGGAGTTAGAGCTTGGTCTTGCTTATCATGTAGTGTGTTACTTTGTGATTTCTGTCAAGTTTCTGAGTCAGATGTACATGAGCACACACACATGCATTCACGTGTGCATACACTCTCCAATACACATACACACACACACACACACACACACACACACACACACGCACGCACACGCACACCTTTATGTCAAACTTGCTCCTATCCCCACAGAACAGGGTGAGTGACTAGGCCAACACCCAGCTTCTCTTTGTCATAGATTCTGAGAACCAGAGAAGTCACAGGCTCTTAGTGGGTCACATCTCCCGCACTCCACCGGCAGGCTGATGCTCTCCTCCAGTCTACCTACCCCCTACCTGTCTCCATTCTGAAATAAATCACTTCTCAAGGAGTGGTGCGGCGCTTCGGTGGGTGCAGAATCCACCCTCGGATTTTCTGGCCTACTCGGTGGAGTGCCGTGAGGCAGGAGGAAGGCAAACAAAGATGGGTCTTGTGAAGGGGCTCTCACGTGAGGACGATGAGAAGGTGGGAACGCTGGAAACACGGATCCCATCTGGAACTTCATCTTCTCCAAAGAATGTCAGATTTTGAGTGGAAAGGGGGGATGGGGGAGCCCCAAACGTAACACTCTGAAGTCAGTTATTTTTCTCTCTTGACTAATTAAGCTTAACCAGAGTGGTGGCCTGTCAAACTGGGGAACCTTTCTGGGGAGAAAAAAGGCGCCTGCTCTCCAGGTGGGTTTTCGACTTTGGCTGGCTCCCACCACAATATACATTTGGCATCCATGACAGCGCCGTCAAAAATAATAGCTGGAAAACTCACTGTCTGTCACGACGAAATAATTATGTATGGGGCCCTCCTTACACTCGAGATGGATTATATATTTCATTGAGGAAAATCTATGTGGCTTTTAAAAAGAATATAATGCATTGAGGGCACTGCTGAGATGAATAGCCAAATAAGGTTTTTTTTTTTAAAGTTCTGTGTGTGTGAGCACACACACACACACACACACACACACACGCTCGTGTGCTGCGTGCATGAACTTGTAAGCATGTCACTCATGAGGAGATAGGAGCTGTCATTCCTAAGCTGGTTAATTACAAAATGCATTAATGTTTTATTGTACCCTTATCAGTAATTAATCACCCACTTTGATGTAAAGTTCAACCTTAGAAAAGTGTCACGAAATTGTCCTTCATGTCTGAATGGGGGGTTTAGGGGTGAACAAAGCCCATGACAATGACAGAAATTTACTCTCTCTGGAATCAGGAAGTGGGTGAACCTTCTGTGCACCTTACCTTTGCATGCTTGTGAAACCAAACCAAAGGAAGTAGGGAAGAGGGTGGAGAGAAGACACAGACAGGGAAAAGGACAGAGATGGGGGGGCATGTTTCTGCAACAGGGGGGCAGGAGTACTCCTCAGTGGTGTTCTTCAGGTGCGGAGTTTGAATAAAAATGCAAAACAGGACGCTCCCATTCAGTAAATATTATCATTTTTATTCACTCATTAATTAAGTTGCTTAATTGCTGCTGTCAAAAGACTCTTGAGTTTGTGACTGGGGCTGCTGCACTGTTTTGATAGTAGCTGAAGGAGAGCGAGGCAGTGCTGCTGCTCACTCCTGTGGCTTTCCCCAGAAGGAAGAAGCCGGGGAGACGAGAGCAGAAAGGACAAGAGGACTTGGTGCTGGAGGAGAGAAGGTTTCTGTGGAAAGCAGCCAGTTGCCTGAACCCTATACAGTGGAGCTTCATGACGTTGACTGGTGTCCTTTACCTGCCTGTTATCACTTCCGTCATGTAAAATACTTCCCCCTCTTCTGATCTAACTGCCCAAGAGGAGCAGGAGTGGAAACAGACTCCGGCCCCATCAGCCAGCTTTGCTGTACACCCCCATGTGACTGTTCCAGAGACATCGCCCAGGATGAGCCTCCCGTGCAGGGTGCTCTGGGAGCATCTTCTCACTGGGGCAATCACATACCCCAGTGGAGCCGGAGCCAGAGGCCTGCTCCGCAAACACAGGCAGAAATAGCAAAGTGTCTTGGTGCTGACATTTGATTAATGTTCTCTGGCCTTTCCATACTCAAATATGCTTTATTTGAAATATTTGAATAACCTTTGAGCACACTCTCCCTAATTTGTCACCCTATGTACACCGAAAAACAATAGACAGGCAAACTCAGAGCTATCCTGTGCAGCTCCATATCCAAAGTACTAGTTATCTAAGGGGACTCGTATCCAAGGTACTGGTTAGGCAGGTTCCTAAGCATGCAGGTTCCTATCAAACTCTAAGAATATGGCTGCTGCGGTCTGAATGTCTGTCCCTCTAAATGCATATACGGGAGCCCTAATACTCAGTTTGATGGCACTAGGGGGTAGAACTTTGGGGGAGTGACCATTGGTGCCATCATAAAACAAAGTTCCAAGGAACTTCCTGCCCCTGTCCCCATGTGTGAACACAATCGGAAGACAATCGCCCATGAACTAGAAATTGGTCATCAGCACACCCTGACTCAGCCAGCATCTTGGTCTTGGACTTTCCAGGACAGTGAGAAGGAAATGTCCTTGTCTTGTTTACAAGCCACTTGGTCTAAGACATTTAGTTATTGTAGTTCGGATGGACAAAGACAGTGGCCATTATGAAACGTATGTGGTCTAGTTAATAGACGTGTAAAAGTTCATATAGATCCCTGCTTCCTAAACTGTGTGTCACCACCTGGTATGAGATCACATAACTAAATGCTGGAGTCACCAAGTTGTGGGGAGGGAGCAGGGGGGCAAAAGTGAAAGTTTCTGAATGCAACAACCAAAAATTAATTCAAAATCAAATGACCAATAATCCAAGGTGTTTTTAGCAGTGCTCGCCCTGTTGCATCATGGGACTTTACTGTAGCCTTGGTTCTGAACACACAACAGGAGCACTTTGCTCATGCCCTTGGGCCACACAAGGCCAATCAGTACTGCAGACTGCTTTGTTCATGAGCCGCTCTGGTTTTACTTACAGAAACCCAGCAGTAAAGCGCTTGTCCTACAAGGATGAGGACCAGAGTTTGACCTCCAGAGCCCCTATGTACAAGGAAAAACGGTGCATGTGGTTTGCTCTTGTGATCGCAGCACAGCCCTGAGAGGTAGAGACAGGCAGATCTCTGAGGCTCACTGCCTGGCCAGCCCAGCCTAGGTGTCAAGTGCCAACCAGTGAAAGAGGACCCCACCTCACCAAAACAAGGAGGACTGTGCCTGGGGACAACAGCTAAGGTTGGTCTTTCCCCTTCACATACACACACACACACACACACACACACACACACACACACACACACACCACAGGCATGCTTGCACTCACAGGCACACACTCATGCACGTACACCTACATTTGCGTGTGCCCTCTCACACCACACACACACAAACGCACAAGAAACCTGCAGCAGAACTTAGTCTGCCCTGTCCACGGTCCTGCCTGGCCTCCTCCAGAGTCAGTGCTGTCTGCCCAGCCAGCAGCCCTTGCTGTGCTCGGAACTTCTGACCCTCATTCCAGCCTCTACCCCGTTGCCACATAACACTGTCCCCTGAGCACGACTTCCTCCTTCTGAATGGACTGCGTGTCCTCCCTCATATGTGGAATCTAGCCGATAACATGTATCTGTGTAAATGGATGTGCATGTGGGTACGATGTAATGTGAAGAAAAACAGCAAGAAAGGTCGAGTGTAAGAGGAAGGGCCGAGTACAGGTGCTGGGCATGAGCTGTGAAAGGGGGTAGAAAGCTATCTGTTTTCTGATGCTAATTCTTTCATGGGATTTTTTGTTTGTTTGTTTTTGTGGTGAATAAGTGCATAAAATATATTGATAGTGAAAGTATAAAATCTAGTATGGAGCTCCACAGCTTCAGAATGGCTGTTCTAACTGTATAGAGGGTTACTGAGGTGAACAGACTGTGAGTCTGCTTAATTTTGGTGTGCGGTGTTTATTTTGTTTGCCTAGCTTTTATAATAAAGTGTATGTTTAAAATTAAAAAAAAATAAAGATAGCAGCCGATATGATGAAAGGCCCATCCTAAGGACACTCCAACTTCATCGTGACAAGTTACACCGCAGAAACCCAGTTTCATACATGAGTGAGTGGTTGAGATACCAGCCGAACTTTGTTGCGCCTCTTGGAAGGAACAGAATTCAGACAGTTACATGTCGAGCTGTAAGCTACACATTTTAAAGGGTCTGAGAAGTCCTGGAGAATGAATTCAACTTAACTTGGTTTAACCCCCTGCTTCCAAAATTTATGATCTAGGACTCTTTTCTCACAGAAACCTTTTCATATCCCAGGGAAACACATTTGGAGGAACGTAACTCTTGTGAATAATTAATACTGCATTGCTAGCACTGAATAACTCTTTGATTTTGAGACTTGCCTCTCTTTGCCTCCTCATCATTAAAATTTTATTTTGTTTATTCTTTAATAGTTTTTTTTGAAATAGCAGTGTATCCCACAAGAACTCCAAAATTCCTCCTTTGCTGTGTGATGGTTTTTAATATGACTGTTTTTCAGATTTGGTATTGAGAAATGAATTAGATACATGGTACACCACGATGAAACTTGTGCTTTAATGAGCATTAGCAAATGCATGCACCTGTGAAATCTTCATTTGAGTCATTGTGGCTCTGCATATTTATGGGATGAGGTGAGATGATACTAATACCAATCATGTGTACAATGGGTAAAGATCAAATCCACAGCCTGCGGCTCCAGATCAAACAGTTTTAGCCTTTTATTAACGTACAGTATTAGGGGATATTTCAGTGTGCTGAGGTGAAACCCACACTTCTGACAATACACAGGAAGTCCATGTGTCCTTTCTGGGAGTCATCCTCCTGGGAAGCACACGAGCTCTGCTTCCGGTTGCTGCAGACCAGTTTGCCTAGAACCTCTCTGGAAAGTATCCATCCCGTGTGGGCTCTCCTTCCTCCTCTGTGACTGGTGCCATTCATTTACGGTCGTGCTTTTGAGACCCACTTATCCATGAGTGTTTCAAGAACTCATTAGTTGTCCTGACCAACTAGTGTTCCACCCCTGAATTCAAACTTTAATTAGCTAGTTCCCTGTTTGGGGATACCTGATTTGGTTCCATTTTTGAATTTATTACAAAAGGAAGCTGCAATGAACTTTCTTGTATAAGGCATTTTGTGGGCGCACGTTCTTGTTTCTTTTGGATACATGTACAATTGCTAGTGCATAAGGTATCACAGCAGAAAATCCCAAGGGTGGTTGTGAAGGAAGAACCCTGAGCATCGTTCGAAGCACTGTCTTACACTCCGTTTACCCCGACCAGGGAGGGGCCTTCCAGTCCCTCCGCCAACATTCGTCCTCAATGTTTTCCATTTTAGCTTTGGTAATAATTCCCTCATCTTTTGATGGGGGAGGGGGATCTATGCCCAAGACAGAACAGCAAGTAACATTGAACACTACCATCTTGTCTGTGTTTCATGTTTTAATTTAAAGTGTGGCAAGCTTGTACATAACAAAGACTCTACTCATTAAAACTTTTACCCAGAAAGATTGCAAAATTCCGTATATTCTAGGAAGGTTGTGACAGTCAAATATGCATCTCTATCTAAAATTCAGTGGCTCAAACCAAGTATCTTTCAAACAACAATCCCTTAGTTAATGAAGTTTTTAATTACGTTACCACATTTCTAGTTGGTTTATGCCATATTATTAGGAAAATGCAAAACCATACTTTAGACTTACATTAAAATAGTTAGTTATAAGAATTTCCCTGATGCACTGATGTTCACAGTGATTTTAAGGGGATAACCAAAGCAGTGGACAGACAGAAATACTGTCACAATGTAGGACCTAGAGAGGACTGAAATATACTCAATTTCACAGAAATTAATCATGAAGTGATCTAGAATCCATGCTGTGTTAATGGTTCCCAGCAGCCAGTAGTAACTAATCAGTGTGTATCAGTACATGGATCAGCAAGTAGCTTCAAAGGAAATGTTCGGGCGTTGTCCAAAAGGCTCATTTCCTACAAGTCTCAAGGAATTGCAGACAGAACTCGACAGCATCCATGCCTCTGGAGGCTGTCTTCACAGTCTGCACCCAGGAGCTCCATGTTGGGGAGCCTCTGCCCAGGGAGCTGAGGCACCCTCAGGGCTGGCTACAGAGCTCCTGAGTCCCCACCAGCCTCTGCCAGGGAGATGCCAGGCAGAAGACTGGCTTGGGTGCCACAAGCATCTTGGTTTTTAAACTTTCCTAGACATTTAACTTAAAATCTCTCCCGCTCCATCCCTCTCTCTCCCCTTCTCCCCCCCCCCCCCTCGGTATCTTTCCTGGAACAAGCTTTAGCTACCTAGTTGTAAAGTTTTATAGCCAGGGATGGTGCAAAGCCAACTGCTGCATGGTACCTTCTCTAGAATCTGGAGAATCCTGAAGTGACTCCTTTTCTGTATTCATTTATTTTTTCATTGCATGTCAGAAAATTCTTTTTTTTGCTATTTGATTTCTTTTATTTACATTTTATGACTTCCAGAATACAATTCTGTACATGTTTTTTTTAGATTTACACCAAAGAATACTTTTTATAAAAATGTGATTGTAATAATAATATACTTTTTCTTCATTACAGATTCATTGCTACTATATAGAGATGTAATTATATTATTTGTTCTTTGAGAATTTCATGCAGTGTATTTTGATCATACTCACCCCTCCTCCAACTCCTCCTAGATCTACTCCCATTTTCTACCCACCCAACTTTGCATCTTTTTTTTTCTTTTTTCCTCAAGGCCAATTTGAACTGTCCACATAGTCTTGGATATATGTGGTCTACACTCATAAACAAAACAGAGTCTTCCTCTCCCAGCAGCTATCATTGCCAATAGTTCCTTAGCTAGGAGTGGGACATGGTACACACCTCCCCTCTCCAAGCTGGGGTTTGGTCTGGCTTCTACTTGAACATGCTGTCACAGTGGCTGGGAGCTCATATATGCAACTGCCCTGCTGTGTTCTGTGGTTTCCTTGTTGTCATCCACCAGCTCTAGCTTTTACAGTCTTTCTACCCACTCTTCCCCAATGATCTCTGAGCCTTAGGAGGAGGGGGTAATACAGATATCCCAGTCAGGGCTGAACATTCCAGAGTCTCTTATTCTCTAAGCTTTGGTCAGTTGTAGATCTCTGTATTGATCCCATCTACTGCAAGTAGACACCTCTCTGACTAGGGTTGAGAGATATATTAATCTATGGATATAAATATAAGCCATTAAGAGTTGGTCTAATACTATGTAGACTGAGAGTCAAATGGTCTATGACCTGTCTGGCCACAGATTCTTGGTACAGAAATGATGCCTGGTATGGATTTCATCTTGAGGACCAGGACTTAAATCCAATCAGAACATGGTTGGTTACTCCTGTAACATAGATGCCACCAGCACACCAGTTGGGCATGTCTTTCTAGGCCAGTCATTATTGCTGCTTCCAGGATTCACAGCTGGCTAAGACTGATAAGGACATCTCTCTTCCAGTAGCACACATAACACCTTCCAGAACTATGAAAGCTAGCCAGTAGGGATGAAGCTTCCAGGTTACTATAAGTTGAGTTCTCCATTTTCTATGACTCAAATATGTATTGTCTAGCAATAGGATGTTACAATAAAATTCTGAAGGTTATCTAATAGTAATGGCAATAGCTTGTAATCTTTGGGGGTCTATGCGACCTCACTGGCCAACAATTCCAAAAGAAGTAATCCATTGGACTTTTTGTTTGTTAGCTTAATAAGAGCATCATCTGCCCTCTATAGGGCAACTTCATTTTATCTCTTTTTATGTATGTATGCGAATGTATTTTAGGAAGTTTCTACAGTGGTAGGTTTCTATTACTTTCTGAAAGGTCTAGTGTTAGTTATCTCTCCCTCTGTTCCTTCCTCTACACTCCCCTCCCATTCCCACTCCAACTCAACCTTTCCCCTTCAACACTTTATACAACCCTGTCCCACCTCCGTCTTTGCTGACCACCCCCCATGATGTCCTACCAATTTCCTTTCCAAATCAAACACACTTATCTGAATATCCAAATGAGAGAAAACGTGATGTTTGTCTTCCTGGTGCTGGATTACCTTACCCAGAATGCCCGTCCCTAGAGCCATTTACCTTCTAATTTCATACATTTTTTCTTCATAGTTGAATAATAGCCCATTGTGTAAATGTACCATATTCTCATTATCCATTCATCAGATGATGGTCATCTAGTCTGTTTCCATTTTGTAGTTATTGTGAATAGGCAAGCAATGAACATAGAGGGGCAGAGGTCTTTATAGTAGGCTATGGAGTCTTTGGGGTATATGCCCACAAGTAGTATAGTTGGACTGTGTTATATATTTATCTTGCATTTTTGAGGAATTCCTCACTGATTTTCACAGTGGCTACACCAGTTTATACTCCTTCCAGCAGTGAATAAATGTCCCCCTTTCCCCACATCCATACCGGCACATATTGCCTTTGTTTTTTATCTTAGCCATTCTGACTGTGGTAAGGTGAAATTTCAAAGCAGTTTTAACTTGCATTTCCCTAGTCTGCTGACCAGTTTTATATCAACTTCTCACAAGCTAGAGTCATTTGGGAAGAGGGACTTTCAATTGAGAAAATGCCTCCATCATATCTGTCTGTACACAAATCTGTAGCACACGTTCTTAACAGTTGCTGTGGGTGGGCCCAGCAAACTGAGGGTGGTGCCGCTCCTGGGGAAGGTAGTCCTGGATGGTGTAAGCCCTGGAACGAGCAAGCCATGGGGAGTAAGACAGTAAGCAGTGTTCTTTTGGGGCGTCTGCATCAGCTCCTGTCCAGGTTAGTGCTCTGACTCCCTTTGATGATGGGCTATTATCTGGAATTGTAAGATGAAATAAACCCTTTCCTCCGCAAGTTGCTTTTGGTCATGGTATTTTATCAGAACAATAAAAACCCTAACTAAGACACCAGGTAGCAAAGGATCGTGAGTATTTTTAAGTGTATCTCAGATGTTTAGATTTCATCTTTTGTGAACTCTCTGTTAAGTCTCATGCCTCGCTTTTCATCAAACTACTTGTCTCTTGTTTTCTTGATGTTTAGTTACTTGAGTTCTTTAGAAAGTCTAGATACTATCCCTCTGTCAGATGAACAGCTGCTGAAGATTGTTTTCCCACTCTGTAGGCTGCCTCTCCTTCACTGGACTGACAGTGTCCTTTGCTGTACAGAAGCTTTTAGTTCCATGAGGTCCCAGTCAGTACTTTTTGATTTTAATTGCTGTTATTAGTGTTCTGTTGAGAAATTCTTTCCTGGGCCAGTGAATTCAAGCCTATTCCCTACTTTCTTTTCTACGAGATTCAGAGTATCAGATCCAATGAGATCCTTAATCCATCTGGAGTTGAGTTTTGTGCAGGGTGAAAGGTAAGGATTCAGTTTAAAGCTTCTACATGTAGCTATCCTATTTGACGAGCACTGTTTTGCTGAAAACGATGCCTTTTCTCCAACATGTGTGTTTGGTCTAAAATTGATGTTATAGGACTGTGAGTTTATATGTAGGTCCTCAATTCTATTCTACTGGCCAATATGCCTTTATTTTAATGCCGGTACCATGTGGTTTGTATTGCTACAGCTCTGTCGTATTACTTGAAATCTGGGACGGTGACATCTCCAGCAGGATTTTTGTTTGTTTTTTGTTGTTGTCCTTGGGTTTTTTTTTATTTGTTTGTTTAGCTTTTGGTTTTGTTTTCAGATTGTCTTGGTTATCACAGGTGTTTTGAATTTCTAAATAAAATTTAAGATTTTCTTCAATTCTCTGAAGAATTGCATTTGAATTTTGTTGGGTATGGTGATCGATGTACTTTTGGTGGGATGGTCATTTTCACAATATTAATCCTACCAATTCGTGAATGTGAGAAGTCTTTCCATCTTCTAGAATCTTCTTTGCTTTGTGTTTTCAGAGTCTTAAAATTCTCTCATTGTACAAGTCTTTCACTTCCTTGGCTAGAGTTAGTCCAAGACTTTTTGAAGCTATTATAAATAGGAAATACCCTGAGGCAATGGGATACGCACGTTTATCCCAACATCTGAGAGAAGGTTGCAGGGGGATGTTGAATTTGAAGCCAACTCCTGTTACAAATGAGATCCTACCTCGAAAAGGCAAGTAGGAGAGTGTAGCTCAGTGGAAGAGAACTTGGCTCAGACACACAAGGCCCTGGGTCCCATCCCAGCACCACAAGGAAAATGAATGACCTTGTGAACAATGAAAACCTACCTCGATGAGCTCATGATGAGCTGAGCCAGTGGCTGGGTGCTGTTGCTGCAGTTTTGCAGCAGAGCTGAGAGGGGCTGACCACAAGTGAGAACAAGATGCAGAGACTTGTCCTTTAGATGTAAGGCCAAATTCCAGGCTTCATCTTGGAGAGGCACGAAGCGCCCACATAGTTCCCAGTGAGGAGTTTGCTTCTCTACACTCTTGATTTTATTTTTTTTGAATGGGGAAAAAAAAGTGCTTTGGTTTTTCAGGACAATCTTCTAGAATTCTAAAAGTCGGGCAAGTTCAACGGCACAGCCATGGGTTAGACAGTGAGGCATCTGTACCAACACTATGGCCTAAGGAAGGCTGGGTGATACCACCTCCCCCCTCTTCTGCAGGCCTGGCAGAGACTCTGTCCCGTATGGGTTTCTCTTGAAATGGTCAGTGCTCTGAGAAGTTGCTAGCCTCCCGCATCCCCACCCCTAAGACCAAAAAAAAAAAAAAAAAAAAAAAAGAACCCACACAAGCAGAACTGTGCTTTGCCTTGTTTGGGATGTGGGACATGGCTTGAAAGGCCTTTTCATAAGTCTGTGGTCTGCGTGGAGGTAGCCCAGAACAGTTTTTTTGCAGGTAAAACTTGGGTCTTCAGACTCAGTCCCGCTGCCCAGTAGCCGCACTGGACACGTGTGAGGCCAGACCTCAGCAGCAGGGGTGAGCGGGGTCGCATTTGATGCAGCTGGAAGTGGGGCCGAGCTGGGTTAAGAGGCCTCTTGGCCCCTCTGAGGCCCAGTTCACACTTCCATGCTTGTCTGGGTTGAACGGGAGGTCAGGAGGTGAACCAGAGTTCACCCTGGGTTGACTGATAGCACGGCTGTGAGGGCGGGGGTGTCTAGGCCCCGGCCAGAGTCACTAGAGGTTCATCCAGCGAAGAGAATGTCCTCACAGCAGTGGCTCGGTGATGGATGGACCCAGCCTGGGTGCTATGTCTGCCCACCCCGGCTGCGCACAGCTGTGGGCAGCCCTTAACAGATGTGGCTCGCCTGCATTCCTGGGGCACCATCCCATGGCCTGGGAAACAACGGAGATACAAGGGGCTGGGCTTGGGGCAGCCAAAGCCTGGCTGATCTATTGAAGACCGGGCAAGAGAGCCGGTGTGGCCGTGGTACCCAGGCCCAGAGGAACTGCCGGCTTCCTGAGAGGCAAAAGCCGTTTCTGTCTCCACTGCCTCCAGGCCCGGAGTACATGATAGTGAGTAAGCTCGAAATGTCATAGGGAGAGGCAAATGGATGGTCACTTAGAAAGTGTGTTTCTATACAGCGACTAGACTGATCCCCTGAGCAAAAGAGCCCGTAACCAGGAAAGTTCAAGTTGAAAAGGGCCTGGCTTTCAGGGTGGAGACAGCTTCTGCCCCACACTACTTTGAAAAGGGACTTAAAGGTTGTTAAAGATGGATTTTCACACATCCTGAAGAGAATCCCCAGCTCTTGGGGCAAACTCTGTGGGAAGGCCTGCCTCCCTAGCCCTGCCTCCCTAGCCCACTCCTCCCCGCTCCAAGCAAACCTCAAATCATTCAGACAGCAGTCCCCAAATCTTCTGCATTATGGCGATTTGAGATGCTGTACCGTGTGTGCTTTCTTGCTGAGACTATTTTTCCAGACAGAAAAGTGACTCCAGAGTGGGACTGTGAGTGGACTGTGAGTGGGGCTGGTGTCGGGGAGTTCTGACCCTGTTGGTCTCAGGCAAACTTCCTGGGTCTGGGGCAATCAATATTGCAGGCTCTGTTCTTCTCGTGGAGCTGAGTGCAAGGCGAAAGATACAGCTTAATGTCTCCCATCAACGGGCCAAGTGTGAGGGAGGGGCAGCGCGGAGGGGCAGCTCTGAGGGCCTGGGGTGTTGCCCTAGGCTCCACTTGAGCCCTTCCTGTCTTCACCCCGCCAGGGCAACAGCTGCAAATGTCCTTCCTCCAGAAGTGTCCCGGAGAATGGAGAAAGACGAGGCCAAGGAATAACAGGCGACTCTTTCTCTTGGCGGGCAGCCAGTGGGCACCTCCTCTGCACAGATGCACTGCTACATACATCCTGTCTGAGCCGCTTCTGAGACGCCTCCCAAGCGAAAGGATGCAGTTCTGTGCATTCCAGAGTTCTCAGGCACTCCCTGAAGTTCAAATACTTTCCAACAACCCTACTTAGAAGTAATGATTTGATTGGATATTTTTCCAGAGCGGGAACTTCACTGTCTGGATAGATGCAACATTTGGTTTTTAAGTGCCAGAAGTATGTGGTGATAGTGAAAACAAAAATATCAATGTGTAATGATAAGAAAATAATTCGGGAATTGGTGCCTGAGAAACAGAGGATTTCTGGATATTTTTCAGCCCCTCTGCTTTTCCATTTTGAAAACATAATTGATAAGTAGCTCAGGCTGGTCTTGAACTTAGGATCCTCCAGCTTCCCAAATGTTTGGACTACAGAAGTGGACCACCACAGTCAGGAAAAAAAAAATCATGCTGCTCAGGAGTGTGTGTGTGTGTGTGTGTGTGTGTGTGTGTTCTGTATTCCCCAAGGAAAATATGCTTTGGTTCACTGATTCCATCAACTATTTTTTGAGCAACTGTTAAATGCTGAAAAGAGATATAAAGGTATAAAGTTAATAACTACCAGGAACTGGTGGAAAGCAAGAGCTGAGAACCAATAAAATGGACAATAAACTAAACTAGGAGACTGTAAGGGTACAATATCATCATCAGCAGAAATGACAAAAGAAGATATTAAAAGATAAACATGAAAATAGAACAAAATCGTACATACATAGTACCATCACTATCACTTAAACATATGACATGACATGGATCATTTTTAGGGAGACAGGATAACAATGTGATCTTCAAAAACAGGAAGTGTATAAAAAACTCACTGTGCCTATAACTTTAAAAGAAATTAAAAGTTTGTCCAACATCTAACACAGAACTTTGTAAATCCCAGTCACTTACAAACATTTAAGGAACACATAAGACCTTATAAAATATAAAAGGATAACACTCTGAAGAAGTGGGTTTACTCTGCAACATCATTCAAATTTAGGAAGTCTGCTGACACAATCGGTTGTATTACTTGCCAAAGAGAAATTTCACACAAGTATTTCATCAGCTGCAGGAAAGAAGCACGGACTCTAACAGCTGCCTCTGTCTCTGATAATATGTAACACACTATGATAGCGTAGACGCCGGGGTAGGGAGGTGGATGAGCTGGTGAAGTCCTTGCCAACAAACACAAATACCTGCGTTTGGATTTCCGGAATCCATGGAAAAATCTTGTCGTCACTGCACTCCCTTTCCCCTAACACTGGGGTGGGGCAGAGAGAGAGCCCCTGGAGCTCACCGGCTGGCCAAGAGGAATCCATGAGCTCCAGATCCAGTGAGAGAAACTGTCTCAAAACATAAAGATGGAGAGTGACTGGGGAAGACAACCAAGGAGACAAGGCCATCAGCCTTGGGCTTGCAGATGCGTGCACATGTACCCACATGCACACATGTAAACACCCAGATGAACAACACACACACACACACACACACACACACACACGCATACACATGCATACACATGCACACACACATACACACGCACACGCAGATACACATGCACACACATACACACACATGCATACACACTCAAATATATAAGACATCTCCTGGACAATCTAAGGAAAATTCTTTCAAAACCAATAGTAAGTGTTTTACACTAAACGGTGAAACCCTAGAAGTATCCCAGAGAAGTCAAGAATACGAGGACAGGAATAAGTAAATTCATATTCATCTCCCCCCCCCCCCCACCAAACATCACTTTGGGATATCAAGTCAGTGAAATAAAACAGTGATTCTGTGTTGGTTACGTTTCTGTCACTGTTATAAAACACCACAACCAAAGGCAACTTAAGAAGAAGGAGTTTATGTGGACTTACGGTTTCAGAGGGAGAGTCCATATGGACAGGGGAGGCCTGGCAGACTGGGGCCAGAGCGTAAAGCTGAGAGATCATGTCCTCAGTCACAAACATGAAGCAGAGAGTGAATCGGAAGTAGAACAAGGTTATAAACTCTCAAAGGTCACCCCCGTGAGGTACTTCCTCCTGCAAGGCTGCACCACCTTACTGAACAGCATCACCAGCTAGAGACCAATTGTTCAAATATGAAAGTCTGTGGGAGATATTTCTCATTCACACTACAAGATAGTCAGAGAACAATTATTTAAAAGTAAGTTATCATTAGCTAAGAATAATTTTAGATATAATTTTTATAATCAAAATTCTTCAGTAAAATGAATAATGCAAGTTAAAACAGTGTAGGCCAGAAAAGCAAACTAGAAAAATAAATAGAAATCAAAACCCTAGTTATAAAAGTAAATGAGAGAGAACTATGTTGGAACAAGTGTTTTCAGGAATGAGTCCTGGGATAACTGGATGTTTACATGGGAGACTGGTATACACAGACCCCTGCCTCACACCACACAATGCACAAATTAGCTTAGAATGAACCACTATGTTGTAAAACTCTTTGAAGAAACATAGGAAGACATATTTGTGACTTTGAGACAAAGATTTGTTGGACAAACAACCAAAGCAGGAAGAATCAAAGAAAAAAACTGGCAAGTTGAACTCAAAATCTTTTCATTTCCAAATATACCATTAATAAAACAAGGTAAGCCACACACTAGGGAGAAGACAAGGAAAGCACCCAAAGAGGATTTAAATGCAGCAGAGTGCATCTGAGATTCTGGGCATAGTGATCCACACCTGTCCTTGCCAAGATGAGGTAAAGAGTGAGATGGTGTGTGGAGAGAAAGGAAGGTAGATGGGAAGGAAAGAGGGAAGGAGGGAGGGAGGGGGGAGGAGGGGAAGGAAGGAGGGAGGGAAGGAAAGAGGAGAGGGGGGGGGGGGGGGGGGGGGGGGGAGGGAGGGAGGGGGGAAGGGAAGAGGGAAGGAGAGAGGAGGGAGGGATAGAGGGAGGGAAAGAAGGAAGGAAAGGAAAGGGTGGGACTTACAATTCAATAATGAAGAGACAGGTGGTAGAGTCAAAAATAGGTAAAGAATACATTTGGAAATTTCTCCAGAGAAGATGGATGAAACAGCCAGCAAGTGCGTGAAGAGTTTCTCAATGTTACAGGACATAAAATAAATATAAGTTAAAACAATATGGTACTGCTTAGTGCCGACTAAGGTTGCTGCCATGGAAAAGTGAGCCAGTACCAACTCTGGATAAAGGCATGAACAAACTGGTACCTTTACACACTGATGACGAGGGCGCTCATGATGGAGCCAGCTAGTCAACTAGTCACGTGTTTAGCAGCTTCCAAGAAAGTGAAGAGCAAATCTATCTTTCAACCTAGCAGTGGTACCCCAGGGTTAGTGTTAGAGAAGGAGGATGACAAGACATGTTCACACAAATGCCTGTGCGCCATGTTCGTGGCAAATTAGGCAGAACTCCAAAGCAGGAGCATGGAAGGACTTAAGTGCTGGTGTGTGCCAAGACACTATGTGGAAACATAGTACAAGCTACAGGATGGACAAACCAAAACTATTCTACAGAGAGTAGGTCAAGGACAGGAGCCCAGAGACTGTATGTGTGTCTGTGTGAAGAGTCAAGGGAAGGAAAGTCTGGGAAAGTAAATTAGTGGCAGTCGGGGGTACCAGTAGAGGTGGGGATTAATTGTAAAATGTCCTGGAAAGAAGATGGTCTT
>CABHPP010148150.1:558-43323 GCA_902168425.1 Peromyscus attwateri | reverse complement strand
TCTCTCTCTCTCTCTCTCTCTCTCTTTCTTTCTTTTTTCCCCAAGACAGGGTTTCTCTGTGTAGCTTTGGTTCCTGTCCTGGATCTCGCTCTGTACAGCAGGCTGGCCTCAAACTCACAGAGATCTGCCTGGCTCTGCCTCCCAAGTGCTGGGATTAAAGGCATGCACCACCACTGCCCGACTCAGCCTGCTTTCTTAAACCATCAGGACCACTTGCCCTGGGATGGCACCCTGCAGGGGTGGGGCTGCCAATATAAATCGTTCATCAAGAAAAGGCACTACAGACTTGTTCACAAGCCGATCTGGTTGGGGCATTTTCTCAATTGAGGTTTCCCCTCCCAAATGACTCTAGCTTGTGTCAAGTTGACAAAAACAAAAAACAAAAACAAAACCAAAAACAAAAAGCAAACAAACAAAAACCCAAAACAACAACAATTTAAAAAAAAAAAAAAAAAAAAAACCTCTATGTGCTTGGGTATAGAGCCATCTACTGGAGCACTGATAGCCTTTCAGGGACCTTGTCCCTGAACAAAACTGATTCTCTGGGCCCCAGAGGCCATTGCTGACAATAGATCATCAGATAAGGGTAGAATTTCATGAGCCCCTCATCTATCCGTGCTAGCATTTTATCCGGCAGGTTTTGTGCATGCAGTCACACTGGTTTACGCTCATGTGTGCAGTGTTTCTGTCATGTCTTGTCATGTCCTTTTCCATGATGGTCCCTGAACCATGAGAGAAAGGGGTTTCATGTAGATTCCCCATTTATACATGAGCATTCTCAAATTTCTTATTCTCTTGCATAGTAACCAGTTGTGAGTCTATTAGCTATCATCTACTGCAAAAAGAAGCTTCTCTGATGAGGGCTAAGAGGTGCACTAATCTATGGATATAAAGAAAAGAACTTAGGGCAGTGGTTCTCATCCTGTGGGTCACGTGTGAGATATCCTGCATATCAGATATTCACATTATGATTCATAACAGTGGCAAAATTACAGTTATGAAGTAACAACAAAATCATTTTACGGTTGTGGTTCATCACAATATGAGCAACTGTATTAAAGGGTCACATTGTTAGGAAGGCTGGGAACCACTGATTTAGGGGGTAGAGTAATACTATGTCTATTTAGTAGAATAACAGTACTGGGTTCTCCCCTAGGGCTTATGACCTAGCCAGACATGGATGCGGGGCTCAGTTAACAGTACTAGACATGAGGTCCATCATGTGGGAAGGGCTTTAACTCAGAGGGTGGTTGGTTACTACCATAACATCTGTGCCATCTTGCACCAGTAGGCATACCTTGCCAGGCCAGTCCCTGTTGTCGTTCCTGAGGCTCACAGCAGGTAAGACTGTGCATGGCTTCGCCCCCAAGTTGCATGCACAGACCCTTACAGAACTATGAAAGCCAGCCAGTAGGGATGACGCCACCGGGTCTGTGCCAGATTGATTTCTCCATGTCCTGACCCAATTATGTGCTGTCTTCGACAACAAGGTTTGAACATCAACTTCTGAAGGATAACAAAGATTGATGGTAGGAACCAATAACATTTAAATCCCACTATTACACTGTATATATAATTTAAACATTAAAACCAATCTTTTTTCTAAGACTGTAAAGAAAAATGAAATAATGACATGTTTGGGGAAATGGATGGAACTGGAAATCATTATGTTAAGTAAAAAATGTCAGACTTAAAGCCAAACATTGCATGTTTTCCCTCAGATGTAGAATCTAAATTGAAATTGGATATGCATGTGCATATGCATAAGTGTACTTGTTTATATATGGTGATATTGCTTTTATTTGATTCTAGGAATTCTAAAATTTCCTGCTTGATTTCTTCAGTGGCCTTCCGTTTATTCAAAAGTGTGCTATTTGTTTTCAATTTTTGTAGTTCCATTGTTTCTATTGCTGTTGATTTCAAGTTTTTTTCTACTATGGCTTAATAAAAACAAGGGCTCATTTCAATTTTTAAAAAAATTTTAAGACTTGCTTTGTGACCTATAATATGGCCAATTTTAGAGAAAGCTCCATGTACAACTGTGAAGAATCTCTATTCCCTATCTGTTGGGTGGGATATTCTGTAGAAATGCTAGAGCCTATTGATCTATGGGGTAACTTCATTCCGAAGTGTCTTTGCTAAGATTTAGTTTGGATGACTTACCTAAAAATGACAATTGGGTATTAAATTGTCTCACGATTGTTGTATCAGAGCCTACCTGATCTTTCGTGCCTGTTTTGTGTATTTGATGAAATTGAGAACTCAAACATTCATTGCATACATTTTCACAATTGTTTTACTTCTTGAAGGCTAGCTCCCTTTATTACTATATTAACATTACCTTCTTCACATCTTCTGTAGCTTGGGGTTCAAGTCTACTTTATCAGAAATGAGAATGCCTACTTGCTTATGGGTTTTGATTCCCTTTCAGGAGGCTGCTGAAGGGAGAGCTGTGTCAGTCTGGTTTCTTCTCCTTGCCCCACCCATCTTTTTCTCTGGAATTTTCAAGAATCCTGCCATTACTTGTGATCCTCAGGGATCTTTTCTCATCTCTTTGGATGAATCTTTTTTTTATTATTCTGACTCATTTCTTATTCTTCACTTTTATCCAGCCATACTGAGACAGTTTCTAGTCTGCCATGGGACCCAGAAGTCAATATTCAATCATTATACTGAGGTACTGTGCCACACAGACATGGATGGGTGAAATTTAAATGTATATTACTACATGAAGGACTACATACTGTATAATTAACTTGTCTGACATTTGGTGACAAGCAAAATTATAGATATGGTTTTTAAAAGGTGGCTGCAAGGGGTTCTAGGGAGGAAGAGAAAAGAAAGAGAGTTGACAGATGAAATAGGGCAAAGAAACTATTCTGTAGAACTGTAGCAATAAATATAAGACCTCACATACTTGTGAAAACTCAGAGTTTTACTGTCAGATAGTATGTAGATTAAAACATAAAAATATAAACATTTGAAAATATCAAATCATTTGGGGGAGGGCTGGAGAGATGGCTCAGAGGTTAAGAGCACTGACTGCTCTTCCAGAGGACCTGAGTTCAATTCCCAGCAACCATATGGTGGCTCACAACCATCTGTAATGAGATCTGGTACCCTCTTCTGGCCTGCAGGGACACATGCAGGCAGAATACTGAACACATAATAAATAAATCTTAAAAAAAATCATTTAGTAGCAGAACTCTATCTCCTCAGTGAGATAGAGTGAGTCAGCAAAGCTATCACAGAATTTGTTTTGTAACTCAGTGCCATGTTCCCCATGATCTCAACACCAGGCAGAAAACACAGGCCCATGTCCCATATCCCAGACCTGAGTTTGCAAAAGGAGGCTTCATACCTCTACAGAATCAGGTAGAGATACATACCATGGCAAAGCAAACTCGAGTTTGAGCCAGCAACATCATCAGCCTTGGAGTGAGCCAGAGCACGCCTTTCACCCACTACCAACTATGACTTTCAAATTCCTAAGAGTGGGAAGCAGGTATAACTTGGGTTATGATTAATCTCGGGATCCAGCAGAGTGTCCTCACCACGCTATCCTAGCCATGGGTGATAGAGCATTCCCAACAAGCTTCCCCATCACCAGTCAGAGCCCTACACAGTGGTCAGACTGAATTATGTTTCTGTCTGCATCACAGCCAACCTGAGATTGGGCCTGCATGTACCCTGACACCATGTAAGTTCTTGCGTCTGTGATACTAAGCTGTGACCCAGCTTCGCACTAGTCTAGTTGACTAAGGGACTACCTTCACCCACTCTACTCCAACCTCAGGCTACATAGCATGGAGACTTTCCTCACAAAGGGTAAGGCAGGGTCATAACAGGCATAGTAATTTTTCTTGAAACTCAATGTCAGGTAGGTAAAAACCCAACACTGGATCCTAACAGCCACCTCCCCTAGGCCAGTGTCCATGAACAGACTCTCTGGGACAGTTCCAATGTCAAGTAGAAAAGTGTCTGCTGGACTTTGATTCTAGACGGTATCACTGTGGGTTGACTGCAGTGGGATGGGGCCAGAAGTCCACTTCGGCAGCAGGTAGCCCACAGCAGTGTGGGCACTGGTCCTGTACCAATGCTGTGGTGACAGGTGAACTCAAGATATGCCGTTGCGACGCTTGCCCCACAGTGACTCTGCTTTAACCAAACAGTTCACTGCAGAGCCTGACTATAGGCAGTGACTCTGATGGCATACCTGGGTCACCCTTCTCCGAGGGAGACACAGTGAAGTGGCTGCGCTCCGTTCATTCTAAACAACACGGCAACTGAGGGTTTAGGACAAATCTGGGTCGCCCTCTAGTGTTAAAATGGTGACAACACACAAGAGCAGACTCAGGGCAAATCCAGTTTTAGGGTGACAGCTAGTGCTGAATTTGTGGGAGTGTTATTGTCGGAGAAAATAATCAGCCCTCTTGGAATGTCTAGAAAAATAATCACAAGACTGCAATAAATACCCAGTCCTTAATGCACAGACGGCATTGCACACCAAGCAACATCAAGAACTTCCACTAAAGAGAGATGACTAGGAATTGGGAAAGGAGTTGGAGGGAGGGGGAGAGAAAGGAACAGAGGCAGAGGCAGGGGAAGGAAAAATAGATATAATCAATGCCTGATTTCATATATGGAAGGTCAGTGAATCTCACTCATGTGTACTAGAAATATGTGTTAATTAAATTTTTTTTTCCAGGGCTGTGGGGGACGGTGGTAAAAAAGACTTTTCAATGAACCATGACTCCATCTAAGAATCAAAATGAGGTAGAAAAACCAGTCAAAACCAACATGGATAAAGTGTAAGGTGTAGGATCTGGAGCAGCTGTGCAGTGGTTCGAATGAGAAATGTCCCCTGTAGGCTCCAGTATTTAAACACGTGGTCTCAGTTGGTGGCGCTGGTTGGGTAGGTTTGGAGGTGTGGCTTGATGGAAGAGAAGGCTTTGCGGGTATAGAGCTCCGCCCTACTTTCCGGTTTGCTTTCTCTGCTTCCTGTTTACAATTGAAGATATTCACTCAGCCTCCAGCTCTTGCTATCATGCCTGCTACTGCATCTTCTGCCATGATAGACTCTGACCCCTTCGGAACCATGAGCCCAAATCAACCCTTGCTCCTACAAGTCCCCTTGCTCATAGTGCTTTATCACAGCAACTGAAAAGGTAACTAATAACTATTAAGGGAAGCCAAAAAAAAAAAAAAACCGAGTTTCAAGAAAACACACACACACAAAAACAAACAAACAAACAAAAAACACCCTCAATACTCTAACAGTGAGACCTAGTAAAGATATGGGAGTATTTTTTTTAATTAAACAAAAATCTTTGAACTGGAAATACACTAAGTAAAAAAATAAACACAATGAAAAAAGTCAATAGTAAATATATCAAAGAAAAAGAATGAGGCTGAATACAGACTTATTAAAGAAAAGAGTGAAGAGGAATGAAGAAATTGTGGACATATTGGGATCACATTAAAAGCAAAAAAAAAATCTGAATTATTGGGGTTCAAAGTCTTCTGGATGCCGAAGAATGCTTATTCAAAGAGATAATGACAGAAAAATCCCAAACAAAGGAAAATACAAAATTCAAATATAGTATGTTTAGTGAACTTAGTCTACCCCCAAGACATTATAATCAAGCTTTCAGAGGTCAAAGACACAGAGATGACCCTCAAGTCACCAAGAGAAAAGAAAGACTGAAGAATCCTCAGCATGACTTAGCATACCAGGGGAGAGTGATGTGAGATTTTCCTAGTCCGAGGAAAGCAAAGATCAACCCAGAATGCTGTAACCAGCCAAGCTGTCCTTCAGAAATGAAGGAAAGATAGAGACTATCTCTGTACCAGACCTGCCTTATAGAAAGGCTAAGAGAGTCCTTGAGAGAGATAAAAATGTTAATGGGCAAAATAGCAGAAGGCGTAAGAGTGATGAGAAAGGGCTATTATTACAAAGTGATACTTAAGCATATCCATACCTTAGTCATAGGAAGACTGAAAATAATTATAATATTACTAGTCATTCCTAATATATTCAGAGAGGGATGAGATAGAGAGATGTAACATGGGGTACCAAAAATTCAAAATTTGTCCTAAAACTTGGAAACTACTACAGAAAAATACTTCAAGAGATAGGCATAAGAACATCTTCCTAAATAGGGCCTCAAAAGCCCAGGAAACAAGAACTGACTAAGAGACTCGCATCCAATTCTGCACAGCAAAGGAGACAATTAGCAGAGTGAAGAGGCGGGCTACAGGACGAGAGCAAATCTTTGCCAAATATTTCTGTGACAGGGAAATAATGTCCATAATATGTTTTCAAACCCCAAAAAATTCAACAGCAAAAAAATAATCTAAAGTTGCACAATAAATGGGCAACTTCAAAACATACTTTTCAAAGTAAAAGTAAAAATGGCCAATTAATAATGAATAAAAAATGTTAAACATTTTTAGCCATCGGGAAAATACAAATCAAAACTACATTGAGATTCCATCTCATCCCACTTAGAAAACCAAAAAAAAAAAAAAAATGTTGGCAAGCACGCAGGGAAAAAATAACTCTTACATAGTGCTAATAGAAATATAAATCAACACATCCACTATGGAAATCAGTAAGGAAGTCCTTTATAAACCTAATGGCCATAAGATCATGGACACATCGGAAGGAATCCAAGCATACGGTAAAAATTTTGCACATCTACACTTATCACACACTATTCTTAATAGCAAAGTCATGGACCAAGCTTTGGTGTCTAGCAACAGATGGTCAGACAGAGAAATGGAGTGCGTATACACAATGCAATATTCTGCCATAAATAAGAATGAAACTATGTTATTCGCAGGAAAACAGATGGAACTAGAGATCATCCTGCTAAATGAACAAGCAAGAGTCAGATATACAAGGGCCATGTTTTCTCTCGTATGTGAACTATAGAGGGCAGGAGAGGTGTTGAAAGTAGAAGGGAGACGCATAGTGATAAGAAATGAGAATAAGGGAGCAGGGAAAGAGATAAGTGATGGCAATGAGAAGTAAATATAATCAAAGTACCTGAGTGTCAAAATAAAATCCATTATTTTGAAGAATTAATATTTGTTAATAGAAAAGAAAAGGAATTCAAAATGTAGGAAGGAAGGAATGGAAGTATTAACTATTACTATATGTCTTAGTTAGGATTTCTACTGCTGTGAAGAGACACCATGACCATGGCAGCTCTTATAAAGGAAAACACTTAATTGGTACTGGCTTACAGTTCAGAGGTTTAGTCCACTATTGTCATGGAGGGAAGCAAGGCAGCATGCAGGCAGACATGGTGCTGGAGCTGAGAGTCCTTACATCTTGATCCAAAGGCAGCAGGAAGTGAATTGACTCACTGGGCATGGCTTGAGCCTATACAAGACCTCAAAGCCTACCTCCATAGTAACACACTTTCTCCAACAATACCACACCTAATCTAACAATGCCATACCTCCCATTAGTACCACTCCATTTGGGGGCCATTTTCCTTCAAACCACAACAGTATATATTGTTTTATACCTTTTCTTATATTATGATCATGACACATTGCTATCATCCCCAAATAGCTTGCTATAACTAAAAGAGCTGTATTAAGCCTCATGGTAACTGCAAGTGACAAAGAAAAATATAA
Source organism: Peromyscus attwateri (assembly GCA_902168425.1). NCBI lineage: Eukaryota > Metazoa > Chordata > Mammalia > Rodentia > Cricetidae > Peromyscus > Peromyscus attwateri. Next base: position 35,673 of record CABHPP010148150.1, on the reverse strand, counting down.
GCAAATAATCAAAACATACCACTAGAGTAATTATTAACATTAAACACAGTGCTAGAACAAATGAGACTTCATGACATGGAGAAAGAAAATAAAAACTATAATGAAACCAGAAAACAAGTAACCATATAATCATAGGAAGATATTATGTACCTACTAACTGACTTAAATGCAAATGGAAAAATTCCTCCAATTAAAAAACAGAGTGATTAAATAAATATTTAAGGATTGTGCTCGTTATCTGTTGAATAAGCTGTGACCAAAACACCTGGCAGAATTCATTTAAAGGAGGTAAGATTTATTTTGCTTATGGTTCCAATGGTTTTATCCATGGTTACTTGGCCATGTGCATTTGGGCGGAGAATCATGGCAACAGGAGTATGTGATGAAAGAGGTTTTTCACCTCCTGGTGAATATGGCAGAAAGAAGGAATGAAAACAAAGACCAAGTCTCTGTGACTACTCCACTAGCTACACCATCTAAAGTTTCTACCACCTCCCAAAATAGTGCCACCATCTAGTACCAAGCATTTACTATAGGAGCATATAGGGTGCATTTCATATGCAAACCATAATAAGACCCATTGATATATATCTGACAAACTCATTTCCCCTCCAAGGGCACATAAAGATTAAAAACTAAATTGAAATATTCCATGAAAACAGAATCTAAAAGAAGGCAATAGAAACCATAGAAGATGGACATTACATCAAAATCAGTGTAAGGAGATAAAGTAAGTCATTGGGTAATGATAAAAAAAAGATGAAATAATTTCAAATATCTATTGCCAAATTTAGGAATATTCAAATATATAAAGCAAACATTAATAGACCTAAGAGGAAAGATAGTAATATACATTACTAGTGAAAGACGACATCTCACTCTCAGCATTGGAGAGATCATCCAAACAGGAAATGAACAAAGAAATAGCAATATGACATCATACCCCAAGCCAAACAGGCCTAATAAACATCTACAGAACATTCCATTTAATAGTTGAGGAACACACATTCTTCTGAATAGTGCATTTTCCAGGGTGGAGTCCATGATAAGTCAACAAACTTTTTAATTTAATATTATATTCAGAAACTTTTCTGACCATAATATGACAAAACAAAATCAAGAAAAATTTTGAAACAGTACAAATATATGGAAATTGAGCAAAACAATTTTAACTTTCCCTCTTCTGATACTGAAGATGGAACCCAAGGACTTAAGCAGACAAAGTGCATATCCACCAATGAGCTACAACTCCAGTCCAAAACCTTACTTTGTATAACAAATGAGCCAAAAAAAGAAATCACAAAGGATATGTTTAAATTTCTTGAAACAAATGGAAATGGAAATGAGATACAACGAAAGAACTAGCAAGAGAGAAGTTGATAGCAGAAGAATCTTCATCAAGAAAAGCCATGTGTTAAGTTACTTTTCTCTTGCTGTGATATAATGCCATGACCAAAGTCACTTACGGAAAAAGCATGTAATTGAGTGCTCCTATATTTGGTACATGGACATTTAGGGTTATTGTTTCCTCTTACTTCTGTTCTGTCTTACAATTGCTAGGGGATAAGACTCCATCATGGCAGGAAGGCAAGGTAGCAAGTGGCAGATATGGCACCAGGAGCAGGAAGCTGAGAGACAGCGAACTAGAAGTATGGTGAAGCTCTAAATTCTCAAAGCCAAACTCCAGTGATGTCTCATTCAAACCTCTGTCGGCAGAATTATCTCCACTAAATAATCCATTGCTTTATCTTGTGGGGGCAGAAAAATAAAAATGAACTAGGACAGACTAATATACCCAGCAAAAATTTCAGTCACCATACATGGAGAAAATAAGATTTCATGATAAAGTCTGATTTAAACTATTTCTGCCCACAATTCCAGCCCTACAGAAGGTACTAGAAGGAAAACCCAAACCAAGGAAGTTAACTATATCCACAAAAACCCAGGCAAGAGACTTTACATCAGCAAGACCCAAAGAAGGGACACACACACACACACACACACACACACACACACACACACACACACAGGTACTACCAACAACAACAACATAATAACTGGAATTAACAATCAGTGGTCCTTAATATTATACTCAATTCACCAATAAAAAGACACAGGCTAACAGAATGAATACAAAAACAGCATCCATCCTTCTGGGGCACACAAGAAACACACCTAAACATCAAAGATAGATACTACCACAGAGTAAAGTGTTGGGAAAAGATTTTCCAATCAAATGGACCTAATTATCAAGCTAGTATAGCTATCCTTCTATCTAACAAAATAGATTTCAAACCAAAATTAATCAAAAGATATAGAAAAGGATATTTTATACTCATTAATGTTAATATCCATTACAATGATGTCTCAGTTCTGAACATCTATGCCCCAAATGCAAGGGCACCCACATTTGTAAAAGAAACATTACTAAAGCTTAAATGACACATTGAACCCCACACATTAATAGTGGGAGACTTCAACACCCCACTCTCACCAATAGACAAGTCGTCCAAACAGAAACTAAACAGAGAAATAATGGAACTAACAGATGTTGTGACTCAAATGGACCCAATAGATATCTACAGAATATTTCACTAAAACACAAAAGAATATACCTTTATCTCAGCACATTCTAGAATCTTCTCCAAAATTGGCCATATACTCAGTTACAAAAAAGTCTCAACAGGTACAAGAAAATTGAAATAATCCCCTGTATCCTCTCAGATCTCCATGGGTCAAAGTTGGATTTCAACAACAGAAAAAACAGAAAGCCTACAAACTCATGGAAACTGAACAACTCTCTACTGAATTGCCAATGGGTCAAGGAAGAAATAAAGAAAAAAATTAAAGACTTCCTAGAATTCAGTGAAAATGAATGCAAAATACCCAAACTTATGGGACACAATGAAAGCTATACTAAGAGCTTCATAGTACTAAGTGCTTGCATGAAGAAATTAGAAAATTCTCATACCAGAGACATAACAGCACACCTGAAAGATCTAAAACAAAAAGAAACAGGTACACCCAAGAGGAATAGATGGCAGGAAATAAACTCAGGGCTGAAATCAATAAAATAGAAACAAAGAGAACAGTACAAAGAATCAATAACACAAAGAGTTGGTTCTTCTTTGAGAAAATCAACAAGATAGACAAATCCTTAACCAAACTAACAAAGAGAGAATATTTAAATTAACAAAATCAGAAACAAAAAGACACAGAAATAACAACAGAAACTGAGGAAATCCAATCACTAGGTCATACTTCAAAAACTTGTACTCCACAAAAGTGGATAATCTAAAAGAAATGGACAATTTTCTTGATAGACACCACATACCAAAGTTAAATCAAGATCAGATAAACAATTTAAATAGACCTATAACCCCCAAGGAAATAGAAGCAGTCATTAAAAGTCTCCCAACCAAAAAAAAACAAAAACAAAAACAAAAAAACACCAGTGCCAGATAGTTTTAGCACAAAATTCTACCAGACCTCAAAGAAGAGCTAACACCAATACTCCTCAAATCATTCCACAAAATAGAAACAGAAGGAACATTACCAAATTCATTTTATGAGGACACAATCACTGTGGTAGTTTGAATGTAACTGTCTCCCATAAACCATAGGGAGTAGAACCATTAGGAGATGTGACTGGTTTAGCCTTATTGGAGGAAGTGTGTCACTGTAGAGGCAGATTTTGAGGTTTCCTATGCTCAAGATACCACCCAGTGTCTGAGTCCACTTTCTGTTGACTTCTGATCAAGATATAGCCAGCACCATGTCTGCCTGCAAGCTGCCATGTTCCCTACCATGTTGATAATGAACTGAACCTTTGAATTGTAAGGGAGCCACTCCAATTAAATATTTTCCTTTATAAGAGTTGCTGTGGTCATGGTGTCTCTTCTTAGCAATAGAGACCCTAAGACAGTCACCCTGATACTCAAACCACACAACGACTCAACAAAGAGATCAACAGACCAATTTCCCTCATGAACACAGGTGAACAAATACTCAATTAAATACTCACAAACCAAATCCAAGAACACATCAAAAAGATCATCCACCAGGATCAAGTGGGCTTTATCTCCGAGATGCAGGGATGGTTCAACATACAAAAAAAAAAAAAAAATCTGTCAATGTAATCTACCAAATAAACAAACTGGAAGAAAAAAATGATCATTTCATCAGATGCTGAAAAAGCCTTGACAAAATCCAGCACTCCTTCATGACAAAAGTCTTGGAAAGATCAGGGATACAAGGAACATACCTAAACACAATAAAGGAAATAGATAGCAAGCCAATAGCCAGCAGCAAATTAAATGAAGAGAAACTTAAAGCAATTCCACTAAAACCAGAGACAAGGCTGTTCACTCTCTCCATATCTATTCAATATAGTACTTGAAGTTTTAGCTAGAACAATAAGACAACTCAAAGAGATACAAATTGGAAAGGAAGAAATTAAAGTATCACTATTTGCAGATGATATGATAGTATACATAAGTGACCCAAAAAATTTTACCAGGAAATTCCTACAGCTCTTAAACACCTTCAGTGAAGTTACTGGATACAAAATTAGCTAAAAAAAAAAAAAAAAAAAAATCCGTAGACCTCCTACACACAAATGGGCTGAGAAAGAAATCAGGGAAACAATACTCTTCACAACAGCCACAAATAATATAAAATATCTTGGGGTAACTCTAACCAAGCAAATGAAAGACCTATATGACAAGAACTTCAAGTTTTTGAAGAAAGAAATTGAAGAAGATATCAGAAGATGGAAAGATCTCCCATGCTCATGAATCGGTAGGATTAACATAGTAAAAATGGCCATCTTTCCAAAAGCAATCTACAGATTCAATGCAATCCCCATCAAAGTTCCATCACAATCCTTTACAGACCTTGAAAGAACATACTCAACACAACTTCAGATGGAAAAATAAAAAATCCAGGATAGCTAAAACAATCCTGTACAATAAAAGAACCTCTGGAGGTATCACCATCTCTGATTTCAAGCTACTACAGAGCAATGGTAATAAAAACCGCATGGTATGTATTAAAAAAGACAGGTTGATCAATGGAATGGAGTTGAAGATCCAGAAGTAAAACCACACACATATGGACACTTGATGTTTGACAAAGAAGCCAAAATTATACAATGGAAAAAAGAAGGCATCTTCAACAAATGGTGCTGGTCTAACTGGATGTTTGCATGTAGAAGAAGGCAAATAGATCCATATCTACTACCCTTTACAAAACTCAAGTCCAAGTGGATCAAAGACCTCAATATAAAATCAGATACACTGAACCTGATAGAAGAGAAAGTGGGGAATAACCTTGAGTGCATTGGCACAGGAGACAACTTCCTGAAGAGAACACCAATCATGCAGGCACTAAAAAAACAATTAAGCCGGGCGTTGGTGGCGCACGCCTTTAATCCCAGCACTCGGGAGGCAGAGGCAGGCGGATCTCTGTGAGTTCGAGGCCAGCCTGGGCTACCAAGTGAGCTCCAGGAAAAGGCGCAAAGCTACACAGAGAAACCCTGTCTCGAAAAACAAAAAAAAAACAAACAAACAAACAAAAAACAATTAACAAACGGGACCTCATGAAACTGAAAATTTTCTGTAAGACAAAGGATACTGTCAATAGGACAAAGAGGCAGCCCGCAGAATGGAAAAGGATTTTTGTTAGTTATTTAGCAGCGCTCTTACCCTGCGAGGAAATGTCACAAAACACGACAGAATCCACTAACAAGAGTTTTATTAAGATAAGAGAGACAGACAAGTGCTCAGGCCTGCGGAAGAGACACATGTGTGGAGAAGAAGGAAGCTGGGAATATGGCGCTGGCCTATAAAGGCTGGGTGGCGCACGCATACACAGGTCAATGTGGCTACTCCACGCATGCACATAGATCACATGGTTGCGTTGCACGCTCTTACGCAACCATGCAAAGCCACAGGGTCCTGGTCACGCGAGACGCCTTGGCCCGGAAATGGCTATTTTGACCCAGAACTGGCTAGGCAGAAGTGTCTAGGTCTGCCAATTTTCACCAACTCCACATCTGACAGAGGGCTAATATTCAAAATATATAAAGAACCTAAGAAACTAGACATCAAAACACCAAATACTCCAACTAAAAAACGGGATACAGAATTAAAAAGAAAATTCTCAATAGAAGAATCTCAAATGGCCAAAAGACATTTAAGGAATTGTTCAACATCGTTAGTCATCAGGAAAATTCAAATCAAAATGATTCTGAGATTCCATCTTACACCTGTCAGAATGGCTAAGATCAAAAACACATGACAGCTAATGTTAGAAAGGATGTGGAGCCACCACTGCCTGGCAGTTGTGGCTTTTTTTGTAATGGTCTCCATCTGGTGCATTCCCAAGTTTCTTTGATAAGAGGTGAGTGCCAAACTTATCCATGTGTATAAGAACAAATCTTTAGAATGTAGTTAGAGATTATATGGTTTAATAAAGTGGTGGTTGGAAGATCTCCAAGATCCAGGACTTCACCAGCCCTGGGTAATTGGCTAGGCTTCTAGTACCAGGCATGGTTTCCTTCTTCTTGAGTAGGTCTTCTCTCCTTTGGAGGCTAGCATGGTACCTTCTGTACAATGAGAGCTACTCCTCATGGAGGAGGTATTCAGGTCAGTTCCAGCTCAGGAGCCTCTGGACTCTGTATCTGAAGTATAGGTGTCTTCAGCAGTAAGGGCTTGCCTTCCACATGTATGTGGACGATAGTTAAAAGAAAAAGAAAAGTACATGAATCTGCCTGTGTGTTGAGGCTAAGCCTCAACTCTCTCCAATGAGAAATTCTCAACACTCACAGGAAAAAGGAATGATCTTTCATGAGGCTTTTTTTTCACCTTATTTTTTTTCTCTTCTCTTTCTTCCCCCCAAACCCCACACCATGTCTCTCTCTCTCTCTCTCCCTCTCTCTCTCTCTCTCTCTCTCTCTCTCTCTCTCTCTCTGTGTGTGAGTGTGTATATGTGTGTGTGTGTGTGTGTGTGTGTGTGTGTGTGTGTGTGTGGTTGTGTACACATGCCCCTAGTGTCCATAGATACTGGAAGAGGGCACTGGATTCCCTAAAGTTACAGTTGTGAACAGCCTGTAACTGGGAATTCAGCTCATGTCTTCTGGAAGAGCAGCAAGTGATCTTAACAGCTGAGCCATCTCTCCAGTTCAATTCTTTATACAGCTTTTTTTTATGTTGCTTTGAAGGCAGAAAGCTGAGATTTCTGGCAGTTTGGGTCACTAGGACCATATATGGTTGAGAAGAAAATGGAATGTGAGCAAGACCATCAAGGCTACACTAGCCATCACTACTGCCTTCAAAGTCTTTTCATTAAGTGAAACATCCACTAAATATCCTGTGTAAATCTCCATTCTTTTGTTGTATTGACCAAGATAAGCCTCTTACTCTCCTAGAGAAAATACTTTATAGAGAGACACATCAAGTCATCAAGCAAAAGGTTCAATTAGACCTGCCTGGCAAGAAATACCCATTGGTACAATAGTGGTATGGCTATTTTGGAGTTTAACCAACAGCTTGGATTTGAACCCCTCTCCATGGGAGGAAATTCGTGCTTCTTAAAATCTGGTCAAGAATCCATAGCTGGTATGATTATAGGCCCTAGAGGAGAACCTACTAGAACACCTTGTTAAATGAACAGTGTATCAAACTGCCCTCTAAATATTTCTTGTTAGACCTATAGATTAGTGTTGCTCTCCGTTTTCATCAACAAAGCTCTCTCCCGCTTTTCAAAATTGGTGGCAGTTAATGCAGATTCACAGTTTGTCCAAGTGTGGAGAATAGATGACTGTGGAATGCTGGCCCCCTAAGGGTACATCTCTATCACCTCCTCCAAGGCTCAGAGAATACAGGTGAAGAGAGGGAAGAGGACTGTGAAATCCAGGGGTTGAAAGAGGATAGTGCAAAAACAGGGTCATCTGGACATGAGGTGGCCATTGTACTCATGAACTCAGGACATGCAAAAGCCTGAACCTGTTACCGTCTCATCGTGCATGGATGTGGCGGTTTGAATGAGACTGGTCCCCATAAACCCATATGTTTGCATACTTGGTCCCCATCTGGTAAGATGTCTGGGAGGATTGGGAGGTGTAACACTGGGAGTGGGCTTTGGGGTTTCAAGAGCCCATGCCAGGCCAGTGTTGTTCTCCCTCCACTTGTTGCCTGTGGATCAGAAAGTCAAGTTCTCAGCTATTGCTCCAGCACCGTACTTACCTGCACGCCACCATGCTGCCCACCATGGTGATAACAGACTAACCCTCCGAAGCTGTAAACAAGCCCCTGATTACATACTTTCTTTTGTAAGAGTTGCCTTGGTCGTGGTGGCTCTTCACAGCAATAGAAACCCTAACTAAGACTAACTAAGGGTGAAGGGTTTCTGTTGCCCCATCCCTCACTGACAGACTATGGCAGTTAATGAATGCTGGGGAAGGAGGGGCTTATGTTTTGGTTTGGTTTTTTTGTTTTGTTTTGTTTTGTTTGGTTTGGTTTGGTTTGGTTTGGTTTGGTTTGGTTTTTCGAGACAGGGTTTCTCTGTGTAGCTTTGCGCCTTTCCTGGGACTCACTTGGTAGCCCAGGCTGGCCTTGAACTCACAGAGATCCACCTGGCTCTGCCTCCCGAGTGCTGGGATTAAAGGTGTGCGCCACCACCGCCCGGCTTGTTTTGCTTTTTTGAACAGTATATCCACTGATAAATTCCCCATGTCCCAAAAACTACCTGCCTCTCACATTCATGCATGTAACCATAAATAAACTTTGTGAGATTTTTAAAAAGCCATCAAATAGAAGGGGGTGTTTAGGGACATGGCGGGGGTTGGGGGGAGGGTGGAGACGAGAAGAAAATAATGAGTAGTGAAAGAAATCAATATATGTGTGCATGAAATTGTCAAAGAATTTTTAAAATCACATTATTTCAAACCAATTACTTTTTTCAATGAGGGGGAGGTAACAGTTGGGTGCAGGGTAGCAGTGTGGGTGGCGTCACAAGTGAGGGCTGTGCTGGGGATGGTTGGGTAGTTCTCATTATGGCTTCGGGGATGCTCACTGCGGGCGTCTCTAGGCTACTGCTGCTGGAGTTGTCCCTTTCTCTGGTGTCCATTAAACCCAGGTGGCATTAGCCAAGGTACAATGTAGCTAGTGACAGAAGTCAGAAGTCACGCACAGCAACACCAGTTTTGCCTAAATGTGTGCTTACTGGTGAAGCCCCCCCAGTGGACATCATTTAGTGGGGGCTTTCAGGCAGTGTTCGTGTGCTGAAACTTTGGTGGTCGCCTCTAGTTTTGAATGTGGCAGGCATCCAAGAGATCAGATTCCTACCCGTGTTGATTGGACAAGGACTGTCGGCCTGGCTCACTGTGTGTAAAATAAGAGAGAATGGTGTAATTGGAGTGTGTGGCCAAGGCCTCGATCCAAGATCTTCTTAGCGGCCCTTTCTCATTTCTCTACAGCTAGTGACTCAGATTGGCCCATGAGAGAGGGCCATTAAATAGTCAAAAACTTATAAAATGATAAAATTTTATAACTATGTAAGTGATATTTTTAAAAGTAATAAATGCTCAAAAGTCATCCCTTGCCATTTGCCATATTTTGTTTGTATCTCTCTTACATCTATATTGCAAAAGTGCCACTTGATAGTGCACTGCTACACATCCATTTTAGCCCTTCATGTATTGTTGTAGAAGAACACCTCAGATTGTATGTTTTATACTGAGCAGAAATGTATTGGTTCATGGATCTGGAGGCTGAGAAATCCAGGTCAAGGGGTTGCATCTGGTGGAGGTCTTCTTGCTATACCAGAGCATGGCAGATGGATAGCAGCTGAGAGAGAAGAGAAAGCCAAATTCATCCTTGCCTAAGGAACTCACTCCTCTCACGATAATAAGCCCATTCCTGAAATAGCAGCATTCATCATCTGTCACCAGGACCCTACTTCCAATACCACTGCATCAGGAATCAAGTTCCCACACCATGAACTTTGGTGAACAAATTCAAACCAGCAATTTGCTCCTGGTGCCCCAAATTTATGTTCTTCTCCCATGAAAAATACACTCATTCAACCTCAAGAACACACAAAACTTAAGTCAGTTCAGCGCTGACTCAAAAGGTTCAAAGTCCAAAATCTTATCTAGATAGCTGCATGTAGGCAGAATTTATTCTGAGGTCATCTCTTAACTGTGAGCCTGAGAAACTAAACCGTTACATGCTTCCAAAAGACAATGACGAGACAGGCTTAGATAAAAGAGATGTTCCCGGACCCAAGGGGAGCATCACGAAGAAGATAACCGAGGCACTTACAGGACAAACAGCACCAACGTCTGAGTATTCCAGAATGCTCTTCGACTCTGCTACTTCTGGGTACAGTGGAGGAGCCGGGTCCTCAAGACCAGTCTGTGCCAAAAGCTTTGTTGGACTGAGGCCATGTAGAACGTGTAATGACTGAGCCCCTAAACCTCCACCGAGCCATTCTGGAGGCTCTCAAGACCTGAGGTCTAAGGAGCGGCCCACTCACACATCTCTATTGTGCAGTGTCCTAGTAGAGGTTCTGACCCTACAACAACCATGGCTCTGAGATGTTTCTAAGTTTTACTTCCTGTTTCCCTCTTAATTATAAACCTCATTTTTAAAATGGTTTTTTCCTCTTATTTTACTGAGTACAGTAAAAAAAGATACCATTTATCTCCCTCAATATTTTTCTTACAAATTTCTTCAGTTAGATATCCTAGCTCATCACTCTTGGACACAATCCATCTCAGACTTTGGTTACTTTCTAACAAGGATGGTTGTATTGGTTAGACTTCCATAGCTGTGACCAAATACTGGAGGATAACTGAAGGAAGATGGACCTCTTGGGGCTCAGTAGATAGTTGTTTGGCCTTACATACACTTGTGCAGAATTTCACGGCAGCAGGCTCATGTGACAGAAACTGCCCGCCTCACGGCACACAAGAGCCAGACCAGCAAGAAAGGAACTGGGTACCAAGTAGAGCCTTTAAGATATGTCCCCCAGGAACTATTTTCTCCCGTTCTGCCTTACCTCTTAAATTTCCCACCATCTCCCAAAACATGGCTATATACTTGTCCTCTACTTTCTTCCAAGTAGGCTGTGTGCTCTTTGAAGGAAGATGCTGACTGCCTAGCAGGAACTGAACAAATGATGAACTGAAACTTTATCAGTGAGATGAGCCTGTCTTACGTTCCAATGAATTTCTATCTAAAGAAGATAGACCACTTGAACACGGAAGGGTTTCTTTTATATGCCTATTTAAACACTACCAATGTGAAACGATGCTGGTGCTGCCTCCACTGAGTGGTGAAATGGATCATACTTTCTCTTCTTTCTAAAGTGATCTTTGAGTTATAATCTCATGGAGATAAGCTTCTTGTTGTGGAATATTAGTTTAAGATGTGTTACATTTGTTTTTGCTGTGGAACATTTGTTTAATGATGCAGAGATGTGTTGCATTCCTTTATGTTGCATTTGTTTAACTCTGTGAAGCTGTGTTATTTTGCCTGTCTAAGACACCTGATTGGTCTAATAAAGAGCTGAACGGCCAATAGTGAGGCAGGAGAGAGGATAGGCGGGGCTGGCAGGCAGAGAGAATAAATAGGAGGACAAACCTAGGCTAAAGAAGGAGAGCAAGTAGCAAGAAAGGGGGAAGAAAAGGAGGACACCTGGGGCCAGTCACACAGCCACACAGCCAGCCACTGAGTAAGAAGCAAAGAAAGTTATATAAAGAAAGGTAAAAAGCCCAAAGGCAAAAAGTAGATGGGATGATTTAAGTTAAGAAAAGCTGGCTAGAAACAAGCCAAGCTAAGGCTGGGCATTCACAAGTAAGAATAAGTCTGCGCGTATTTATTTGGGAGCTGGGTGGCGGGCCCTAAAAGAGTGGAGGTGGGGGGGAAACAACAACTACAGTTTCTGGTTGGTTTCTAAACAGAGGGAAAAGGAAGACTCTGGAAAAGGCTGCAATCTGCAAAGCTGCATGGCAAGAGGTATTGGACCCCTGGGATGGAACATTGTCCTCAGGAGCCAGGCTGGGGCAATGCACAGGCTGGCCCAGCAAGCTGATGCCTGACAGGGGAGCAGATGGTGGCGAGGGGGAAGGAACACAGGAGGAGAGCTGGCTTCAGGAGAGGAAAACAACTCTATGGGAAGAAAAGAGGCTCCAACCACAAGTGACATTTGGCATATGCAAAGGAAGCAGCCATAGGCAGGAGAGCACAGCTGGTTTGACTTACCAAAAACAACCCCAATCCTGTTTCTTGCAGCTTGTCTTCTATCTGTAAACACAGACAAGCCACCCCCAGATGGGGGTTCAGATTACCCGCACTCTCTAGAGATGCACACGGGAGCTTGGGGGTGGGCTGTGGAAAGTTGCTGGACAGAGTGAAGAGGGGCAGGGAAGACTGCTCTGCCCTCCTCTACCCTCCTCTACCTGGCGTCTTGCACAGAGCAGGGGGGTGTGCTGGGAGGATACAGCAGGGCTGAGAAAGACCCAGGTGGCATGATGGTCAAGGGGGTTGGGGGCTAATTCTGATCAAGGAGTCAAGAGTAAGCTTCCTTTCCTGGAACATTCTGGGGAACGTTTCTGGTAAGTGGCTCTGTAACTGCTCCATAAAGAAGCTTGTTCCGGAAGCTTCTCAAGGCAGGCCATTGCCAAAGCATCCTATAAATCCAATCGCTGCATGTGTTTGCTTTTCTTTGTCTTTCCGTTCCTCCTCCAGGGCCAAAATGACAGGGAGGAATCAGGAAAAGACAGGCAGGTAACTCCATTAGTAAAGTGCCCTACCTCACAAGCATGAGAACCTTAGTTTTGATTCCTCAGAACCCACATAAAAAGCCAGGCACACAAGCATGCGCCTCCAAACGCAGCCTGCACACACCACACACACATGCACACTCATACACATGTACACACCATATACACACTCATGCACATGTGCACACACCACACACACATGTGCACATACCACACACACAGAGAGAGAGAGATTCAGAAAAGCAGGTGCCACAAGTGCCCAGGACTAGTTTTGTAGGGCCTGAGCCAGGAAATATGACCTGTGCCACTTACGCCAGAGAGCAGATACACATTCCTCCTGAGTTCTGCTCAGAAGATGGCTGAACTGGAGGTTGCATTTGTCTAGTTCCAAACTCTCCCGTTTTCTCTCTCCCTCCAGCCCAAGACAGATGGGGTCATTCCACTTACTTTTAGTAATCTCTGCCACTTCAGTGGGGTTCCTGATGTGGACCCTGGGACTGTGTCAGTGTCCTGGAGGGAATAAAGAAATGTCCCACCAGTTCTGGTGGTTCATATCTATTCATCCTAGCACCCACAAAGCAAGCTCAAGGCCAATCTAGTCTGCATATTGAATTTCAAGCCAGCAAGGGCTTCATAGGTGAAACCTGTTTCAAACAAAATGAAACAAACAAACAAACAAAACAAATGTCCCCACAGAAGACCATTCCTGTTGATTCCTGAGCTTCCACAGAAATAGGCTAGAATAGACCTGCATGTATTTCTCACCCACTTCCTCCCTGCTTCCAGTGCCATGGTCTGGCCTTATTCGTGGCTCTCAAGCCCTGTAACTCGGGAGGAGGCTGGATGGAGCCCAGAGACCCTCCCACTGTGTCTGGAGCTCCATCTGGTTGGGAGGTTTATCACCTGCAATATCTCCATGTTCCTCAGTGCAGCTTAAATCTATTAATGCCTTATCTTGTCATCACAGACTAAATGAAAGCATCCTCCGCTACATTTCCTCCCTTTGCAACGGAACTCTGCCTCTTGCTCACCCCCACGACTTCGCCTCTGTGGGTCCAAGAGCTTCTTTTCCAGCTTGTGAAGCACTTTGGTCTAATGAGCTCCTAAGGGAGGCTTCCTGTGAGATGGAAAAGCCTTTCAAAAGCATCAAGACTAGCCCTGGTGTGACGCTGTCCTGTGTGTCTAGTTCTGGAGCAGTACTCTGTCATTGTCGTCTGCCTTCTCACTCAGTTAAGTGGAAAAGGAGATGGACATGAGCCTGCTGAGGGCCAGGAACTACCTTTACAACTGCAGACTAGAAGCCAACAGGAACCATCACTGTAGAGTAGGTGATTAGGAAAGTGAGTGTCAGCCATCACCAAGAACAGTGAATTTAGTGGGTGGAGCGAAGGAAGAGCTGTGTCTTACATAAATAGGAGCAATGGATTACGAAGTTAAAGCAGCACTGGCAACCTTGAAAATGCCTGTCACATCTCTTACTGAAGGGACACTAGCCCGTTCTAGCATGTGGCTCTGACAGGCCTTGCCCTTCTCCCCCATTCTCCTCTGCCTTGCTAAACCATAGATTACATTCCCAAAGCCAGCCACCAAGGTCTGTTCCCTTGCCTAGCCACTTCCTCCTCCTGAGGCTGACTACCAAGGTTCAGCAATCAGGAGCCCCCTTTAGCTCCCCTAATTAACATGCCCAATTAAAATTAAATACCTCATCCTAACACGGAATTTTCCCTTTATAAACGGCCATTTGCCCATGTGCCATGTCTGTCTCCTCTCTGTCCAGAGGCAGTCCTTTGTCCTCTGGGACAAATACCCTTGCCCCTTTTTCCTGGTCCCCTTCCCCTTCTCCCTCGTCCCCTATCTCCTTTACCATACATCCTAGCCCATTCTGACACAGACCTCCCCTTCTTCTCCTCTTAAAAATTACACCTGCAAGGTCATTTGCTGCTCTTTTTCTGCCTGAGTCAGAAAGCAGCCACTTTTCTTCCCAGTTTGGTAAAGGATCTCTCTGTGAAAACGGGTGCTTGGGTGTGGTTTGTGCCAGAGCAGCACTGAGAAATGCTGTTGGGTCAGACCACCCATGAGCCAGCGGGCAGCAGACAGTGGGCTCCATTACACTCTTCCTCCCATTTAGAGCTCTGTGATCCCCCCCTCGTCACATCACAAAACCTCGTGTCACAGACACAAGGATCCTCCAATGTCCCAAGGCCCCATCATTTTGATCCTTCAGCCAATATTTTAGTCATATGTTAACAAACTATATTTGTATATACTTAGAGGCTATGGTATAATGCCATGATTTCTAACCCAATGTAGAATGGTTAAACCAAGCTAATTGACCTATTATTTCAATATTTAACCTTTTTGGTGAAATTTGCTCAATGATCCTGAAATGTATCGTGCTTGGTTATTAGCATCATTTGTTACTCTGCAATTAATCTTAAAGACATCAAGGTTATTTTTCCTATCTATCATACAGTTTTGACACAACTGATTGGTCCCTTCTTAGGACACTGACTCTCCTGATCATTTCCTGTCTCATTGACTCCTACATCTTAGTAGCCTGTGCTTAGATCTTCATCTTTCTAGATCCTGAATAAGACAGGGACCACAGCATGATCCTGAGTTCTCACTGCACTCCACAGGTGACCTCAGCTGGTAATACCACTGGTCACTATAATTTCCCATCTCCCTACCTCCAAAGTGGACCTGTTCCTTTAGTTACAGACTGGTGACTGATGGGCTACTTGGACATCTAATATATACTCAACCCCGAGTGACCAAACTACCAGCTATCCCTTCAACATATATATTTATATTCTGGTATATATATTATATATATATATCCCTTAAATAATATATACATATATTACATATTAAATATATATTTATATATATATATATATATTCAGAATCTGTTCACATTCTCCACTTCCGCTGATTCCAACTCTAAGCACCTTTCTCTTAAAGGACTCCAAAAGCCATAACACTCTCCCTGGTTTACCCTTACTTCCTACATCTAACTTTCTACATGGCATCCAGAGAAAGATCTCTTCAAACAAATCCAATTATGTAACACTGAAGGCTGCTCATTGCAGAGAAGAGGCAAAATGACTGCAAATGGCCTATGAGTGAGGGAAGGGGTGTAAGGACCAGACGTCATGAGTAAAAACAGCCAGTGCTTAGGCCACGAGGAAAGAGTGGGTTCAAGGTCCTCTGCTTCTGACTTCTTTTCCTACTACTCACGTGGAGTATGGCAAATAGTATCCCCCAAATTCATGTCCACCCAGAGCCTCAAAGAATGGCCTGGCTTAAAAAGTGGGCATATATAATGAATTAGTCAAAGATGGCAATGCAACCATTCAGAATCAACAATGTGCCTTGTAAATCTAATGCGTCCTCAAAAACAGAAACAAGGCCTCACAGAAAGACAGAGCACACAGGAGTAGGCAGAGACCTCCTTCTGGAAGGCTGAAGGCCCTACTTGCTGGAGAGGTAAGGGGAGCATTCTTCCCCAGAGCCCTAAGAGGGTGGGTAGGCCCCGTGACACCTTGATTCCAGACTTCTAACTGCCACAGCTGTGCCAGAATACCTGTCAGTCCTTTCAAGTCACCAGGCTCATGGTCATTTTTCATGGTAGCCCTAAGAAACTCGCATGGACACATTTGGCGTCAGGCTCTTGGGTCTCCTTAAACAAGGTATTGAGTAGATCATAGGATTATATTACAGTATCTGGAGGCCTGACCAAGCGCCTGCATGATTGTTTCCAAATCCCTTGATCTATTGGAGCCTCACATCTTCCCTGTAGTAACAAGGCAAACTGTACTTTTCCTGCAGTTCTGAGAACCAGAATTCCCCTAATTGATTGATGTAGCCTAGAATCAGTACCATGAATGCAATTATCACCAGGTAATCTCAGGTTTCCAGAGCTAGGAGGCTTGCCTACCAGGAGTACAATGGAACAGTGCTCTGCTCTTGAGGCACATGAATGTCACAGAGAAGCTGCTGGAGGTGGACAGCCCCTGGGTGGAAACCCACTCCACATTTACAAAACAATCCTGTACACACGCTCACAGTTCCTAGTCAACACGAGGAATTCCTCATCAACATCCCTAAATGGGAACAGGCTGTTAGTTCAATGGACTGCTCATACAGGGTATCAGAGAGTGTAGATTCGATCAACTCGGAGACAGGCTGGCTATGCCTCCACGCTCTTGCAGAAGCAAGTCCTCCATCTTTCCATTTCGTAGACCTCTCCCTCCAGACATGCTGCTGATAGCTGTCTGCTGTATTCCAACAGCTTGTAATCAGTGCATTCTAGACGTAGAAAAGATCTTAGACCTTAACTCTGTGTGTGTGTGTGTGTGTGTGTGTGTGTGTGTGTGTGTGTGGTGAGCAGAAAGGGCCAGTACCCAGATTGCTGAAGTTATTTGCTCAGATACAGTGGAAGAGCTCCACTTCCATTTCCAGAACTCTCTCTGACGTTTCCTCTGGAGAGGGGGATCTCTGATGTGCTGGCTGAGGACCTGTTCCTCTGTCTCACTAAGCGGGAAGCTGCCTGAGCTACCTTGTGTCTTCCAAACCACAGAAATTAAGTTTACAAGATTCCGCTCTCTATTTTATTTCCCTCTCCTTTAAAAACACAGTGCAACAATCATTTCCAATCTGATCCGAGACCACAGGATTGTTTTTAATTCCCTCCATTGGTATCTCATTCACTCCCCAGAGACTGTGGAAAGTTTCCATACTTACCTCATGGGCTCATCATTTTCAGTTCCACAGGGTCCTCTTTGACATGGTGGCAATTATGTGTCTCCCTGCGAGCTTCCAAGTTTACTGTAAAAGCCTCGGGGTCCCAAACACCCAGAAAACAGACTTTTTATGTTTTTATAAACTATAAAATTGTAATTGGATCAAACTTTGCATTCAAAAGCACATTCTTCAGGAATATTTTATATGCACATAAAACAGAGAAAATGTTAACATTATGATCTTAACTGTCTGCACATTGGAACCAGCTAAAAGTCAGGGAAATGCAATCCATCTGTTCTCTTCTTTGAAACTAAATTATTTTGAGAACACAACAGATGCCTCGGGGAAGTTTGACACTGCCCTCTCCAGCTCCCGTTATCGGGTGACATGAGGTGGGGTTGTGGGTAGGGAGAAATGGTCTCATGGGGGTGGGGGAGGTGGGAAGGATGGGGGGGGGTTGCTCCTTTTAAACCTTCCTCTCTTCAAATTATGGTGTGGATAACCCGGGAGCCTTAGTTGGAATGCCAAATCCTCCACAGGCTGGGTGAACCAGAGATGGGCATGTGGTCTCAATGGCCAGGCTCTGGTTTCAGGTGCCTGAGGAGACGTGAGGATCCTTTTAGATCCCATCAGTCCTCATCACAACAGTCATGAGGAGAAGGGAAATCTAGAATTTTCTATAGCCCTTAAGCAAGTTTGTTTGAGACTTTGAATTAGGTATTTTTTCAGCCTTAATTGTGGAGGGCTAGGGCTCAATTGGCTCAAACTGAGTTGAGTTTACTGACAGAGGAAAACAGAGCAAAAGATGACATTTGCTTTCCCTTGGAACTAGCTAGGCTGCTCAGCTCCTGTGTCTTATTGGTTAGCAGACCTTTCATTATCACATTTGCAAAGTACCTGCTACACCCAAGGACGGAAAATCTGGGAAGGGACATTGGAGAAAGGCTGGCCCCCTCTAAAGCAGAGAAGAACAAAGACCTTTTCCATGAGAGATGAAAGATCTAGGTCAGCAGGTCTAGGCCAAATGCCAACATTCTCTCAGAGAATGTGCTATTAGGTGGGATGAATTAGACAACACTAAGGAATTGGTATGGAAATCTTAGTGTTTGTCCTCCCAAAGATCCTACAGGAACATTTCATGTGTAGAAATGTTTTGGCCTGCATACATATATGTATAGCACATGTGTGTCTGATACCATGGAATCCAGAAGAGGGTATTGGATTCCCTAGCACTGGAGTTACATATGGTTGTGATCTACCATGTAAGTGCTGAAAATTGACCCCAGTATCAATTGCCCCATAGGGCCTATGATCTCCCAAGCAATGGACTTTTGTCTAGGTTTCCAGTGTCAGATATAAATTCCCTCCTGTGGCACAGACCTCACGACTAATCAGAAAACAATTGGTTAACCCCATAACCAATACGCCACTATTGCACCAGTGACAATCCTATCTGGCAAGTAAATACTAGAGCATTCAGGATTTGTTACTGGGCAATGCCCTTGATGACTATCCTCCCCCAGCAGCCTGTGCAGAACTTCCCAGCACTATGAAAGCTAGCCAGCAGAAAAGAAGTTTCTATGTCAGTTCCAATTTGATTTCTCCGTGTCTTACAATCCAAGTAGGTTTCATCCTCAGAAAGGAAGTTTTATTACTGTGTTTCTATTGTTACAATAGCACAATATAACCAGATGCAGGAGTTGGGGCACAGACTTTTAATCCCAGAACTCAGGAGGCAGAGGTAAGCAGCTGACTTTGAGGCCAGCCTGGTCTACATACTGAGTTCCAAAGGGATAAGAGTCCAGCATGCAGGGAAAACATCGCTGTAAGCAAGCTTGGTGCCAGGATCGGGAAGCTGGGAGGTCACGTCTTCATCTGCAAATAGGAAGGAGCTGGAGCAAACTGAAGGTAGAGTGAGGGTATATAATCTCAAAGCCTCCAAAAGTGCACCCCAGTGACACACTTCCTCCAGCAAGGCCGAACCTCCTAAATCTCCCCAAATGGAGTTGCCAACTAAGGACAAAATGTTCACATGACATTTCTCATTCAAACCACCACATTCCACTCTGGCACCCATAGCCTCATGGTGATCATAATGCTAAATGCATTTAGTCCAAGTTCAAAAGTTCCCATAGTCTTTCACAGTATTAAAACTGTTTAAAAGTCTAAAGTTGGGGCTGGAGATGTGGCTCAGTGGTTAAGAGCACTGGCTATTCTTCCAAAGGACCTGGGTTCAATTCCTGGTATCCACATGGTGGCTCACTGTCTGTAATTCCAACTCCAGGGGATCCTACACCCTCACACAGACAGACATGCAGGCAAAACACCAGTGTACATTAAAAATAAATACATTTTTTTTAAAAGTTCAAAGTCTCTTCTAAGATTCAAGGCAACCTGTTAATTGTAACTTCCCGTAAAATCAAATTGCATAGTTCCAACATATAATGGAAAATATATTTATTACCATACAAAAAAGGAGGAATAGTGGCATAGTAAGGAAATACTGAATAAAAGAAAGAACAAAATCTAGCAGGGAAAGACCATATCCTGAATGCTATGGAATAATGCTCTTGTACACTGTGAAGATTTGTCACTCACATTGGCTTAATAAAAAGCTGATTGGCCAGTAGCCAGGCAGGAAGTACAAACTAAGGATGCTGGGAGGAAGAAGGGCTGAGTTGGAGTCAAGATAGATGCAGGGAGAAGCAAGATGAATGTGCAGTGTTAAAAGAAGATACCACCACGTGGCAGAGAGTAGATAAGAAATACAGGTTAATTTAAAATGTAAGAGCTAGCTAGTAACAAGCCTGAGATATTAGCCGAGCATCTATCATTAATATTAAGTCTCCCTTTTGGTTATTTGGGAGTGGCTTGCAGGACAGAAACTTCTGCCCACACCTGAAGCTCCATATCTTACAGTGGGACTTTAGTTTTAAGGGGCTTGGTCAGCTCTGTCCCTCCAGATCTGCTGCCTGCATTTTCTCTCCAGAGCACTGTTAGAACTTCCTTTGCCTTCTGCCTCAGCTCCTCATCCCAGCCCATCTCCATCCCCTGTCATCTGAGGCTGGAAACCAAGCATCAGTCCACTGCTTGTCATATTAGAGTGACAGCAGTCAAAGAACAGAGCAGCCCACCTAACAAAGACCAGATATCTACATCAAAAAACACCTCAAACACTGTAACTACAGATCTCCAGGTCCCATGGTAAAATCACAAACATGAATAACCAAGACAGTATGTATGCCTCCAGAAGCTGGCAACACTACTGTGATATGCCCTGACCTCTCCCCCTGCAAAAAACAAATCAATTTAACTGAAGCACAAGAAAGGACTGCAAAATAGCAACTATGGATATGTTCAAGGACCTTAAAGAGGATATGAATAAGTGTCTCAGTGAAGAGCGCGAAAACACAAACAATTGAATAAAATCATGAATAAAAGTCAAGATATGAAAGTAGAGTTTAACAAAAAAATAGAGTGGCTGAAGAAAAGCCAATCTTAAATAAAATGAAAAATTCATAAAGTCAAATAAAAAGCCTAGAGGTAAGGTAAGCCTCACTAACAGATTAAAAGATGTGGAAGTTCAGGTCTTTAACA
Organism: Peromyscus attwateri; assembly: GCA_902168425.1. Lineage (NCBI taxonomy): Eukaryota > Metazoa > Chordata > Mammalia > Rodentia > Cricetidae > Peromyscus > Peromyscus attwateri. The sequence continues at coordinate 14,540 of CABHPP010148150.1, read as the reverse complement.
CAGAGTAGAAGAAATGGATAGCTGAGCCAAGAAAAATGTTAAATCCAAACAATTCCAGGCACAAAACGCCCAGGAAATCTGGGACACTATGAAAACACCACACCTACAAACAGTAGTTACAGAGGAAGGAGAAGAAACCCAGGTCAAAGGCACAGAAAATATTTTTATAGATTATTTCCCTCGCCTGAAGAAGAAGTGACTACCAAGGTACAAGAGGCACAGAGAACACTAAATAGGACCAGAAGAGAAAAATCCTCATGATGTATAATATTCAAAATACTAATGTGCAGAACAAAGAAAGAATATTAAAAGCTGCAAGAGAAAAAAGACCAATTAATATATAAAGCCAAGTCCATTAGAATAAAGCCTGACTTTTCACTGGAGAACTGAAAGCCAGAAGGTCCTGGGTGGATGTTCTATAAGCCAGGTATAGACTACCCAGACTACTATACCCAGCAAAACTATCAACTACAATCCATAGAGAAAAAAAAATTTTCATATTCCAAACTAATTTAAATAATCTCTGTCCACCACAGAAAGCAACAGTTGCTTTACAGAAGGCAATAGAAGGAAAGATTCAGTCTGAAGATAAGGTTAAATACACCCAAGAGGACACAAGGAGTAGATAATCCCAGAACAGTAATCAAAAAGGAAAAAAATATAACAAGGTAACTAGAATTAATTAACACTGCTCAATAATAGCTCCCAATATCAGTGGTCTCAATTCCCCAATTTAAAAAAATACAAACTAACAGAGTGGATTAGAAAAGAGGATCCATCTTTCTGCTGCATCCAAGAAACACACTTTGCCACCAGGGACAGGCATCACCTTGGGGTAAAAGGGTGGAAAAAGTTATTCCAAGCAAATGGAACCAAGAAGCAATCAAGTGTAGCTATTTCAATGTCTAATAAAATAGATGTCAAATCAAAACTAATCAGAAGAGATAGGGAAGGATACTACATACACATGAAAGGAAAATCCATCCAGAGGGTATTAGAATTCTAAACATTTATGCAGCAAACACAAGGTCATCCAAGTTCATAAAAGAAACTCTACTCCAGCTAAAATCACAACTGACCCTAACACAGTGATAACGGGTGGCTTTAACACCCCCATTCTTACCAATAATCAGGTCATCCAGACAAAACAGAGAAACACAGAAGTTAAATAGCATCGTAACAAATGGATCTAACAGACATCTATAGAGCACTCCACCCAAACACTGAAGAGTACACTTTCTTCTCAGCAGTCTATAACATTTTTCAAAATTGACTACATATTAGGACCCAAAGCAAGTCTCAACAGATCTAGGAAAATTGAAATAACACCCTGGCCACCATGGATTCAAGTAGATATCAATAAAAGAAGCAGCAGAAAGCAAACAAACTCATGAAAACAACTGAGCAACTCACTACAGAATGAAAACTGGGTGAAGGAAGATCAAGAAGGAAATTTAAAACTTTTTTAGAACTGAATGAAAATGAAAATGCACATACCCAAACCAATAGGAAACAAGGAAGGCAGGTCTAAAAGGCAAATTTATAGCACTAACTGCCTACCGCAAAAGCTCTTTTTGTTTGTTTGTTTTGTTTTTTCGAGACAGGGTTTCTCTGTGTACCTTTGTGCCTTTCCTGGAACTCACTCTGTAGCCCAGGCTGGCCTCGAACTCATAGAGATGCTCCTGCCTCTGCCTCCCGAGTGCTGGGATTAAAGGCAACGCGCCACCACCGCAAGGCTTCAAAACCTCTTAATAATTTAACAATACATTTGAAATCTCTAAAAAAAAAAATAAAACTCTAATAATTTAACAATACATTTGAAATCTCTAAATTGTTTCATTTAATAATATATTTGAAATCTCCAAAAGAATAAATAAAAAAAAAGACACAAAGAGGGTGTTATAAATAAATAAATAATTAAACTCAGAGGCGAAATCAATGAAATAGAAACAAAAAATAAATGAGTTGGTTATTTGAAAAAATAAACAAGATTAACAAATCTATAACCACATTAACTAAAAGAAAAAAAGGATTCAAATTAATAAAAGTAGAGATGAAAATGGAGATATTAAAACAGACACCGGGGTTGGGGATTTAGCTCAGTGGTAGAGCACTTACCTAGCAAGCACAAGGCCCTTGGGTTCGGTCCTCAGCTCTGAAAAAATAAATAAAAAATAAAAAAAACAAAACAGACACCAAGGAAATCTGGACATATTTTAAGAATCTGTATTTTACTAAACTGGAAAATCTAAATGGATGAATTTCTTGATATATGTATGACCTACCAAATTTAAATCAAGATTCAATAAACAATTTAAACAGACACACTACCCCTAGTTAATTAGAAGCATTAACTTAAAATGTCCTAACCTTCCCAAAAAAGAAAAGCCCATGGCCAGATGGATTCAGCATAGACCTCTACAACACCTTCAAAGAAGTACTAATGTCAATATTCCTCATATTATTCCATTAAATAGAAAATGAAAAAAAAAAAACAGTTCCAAGTTTATTTTACAAAACTCCTATTATCCTGATACTAAAATTATACAAAACTAAAAAAAGTCAATATCAATATCCATTATGAACATATATGCAAAAATTCTCAATAAAATACTTGACAACTGAATTCAAGGACACATCAAAAAGATTATCTACCACGATCAAGTTGGCTTCATCCCAGAAATGGAGGGATGGTTCAACATATGTATACCAATAAACATATCCATCACATAAATAGACTAAAATACAGAAACCACATGATCATCTCATTACATGCAGGAAGGGGCTTTGACAAAATCCAACATCCCTTCCTGAGAAAAGTCCTGGAGAACCAGGGCTACAAGGGTCATACCTCAACATAACAAAGGCAATTTATAGCAAGGCCACAGCTAACATCATCCTAAACAGAGAGAACTTGAGGCATTTCCACTAAAATTAAAAACAAGACAAGGATGTCCATTCCACACCAACTCAATATAGAACTTGAAGTCATAGCTAGAGCAGCAAGACAAGTGACGGGGATACAAATAAAGACGGAAGAGGTCAAAATAAACTTATTTGTAGACGATATGGTTTTGTACACGAGAGACTTAAGGACTCCACCAGGAAACTTCTACAGTTGATAAAACACTTTCAGCAAGTGGCATGCTACCAAACAAACACACAAAAATCCGTAGCCTTCCTACATACAAATTACAAACATCCTGAGAGAGAAATGAAGGGAATAGGGGCTGAAGAGATGGCTCTTCCAGAGGACCCAGGTTCAACTCCCAGCACCCACATGGCAGCTAACGACTGTCTCTAACTCCAAGATCTGACACCCTCACACAGACACATATGCAGACACATATGCAGGCAAAATACCAATGCAAATAATAAATAAATAAATATTTTAAAATGAAAGAAATAGTACCTTTTTGCAATAGCCTCAAAAATAATATCTTGAAGTAATTCTAACTAAGCAAGTGAAAGACTTATATAGTGAAAAAACATTAAAACATTGAAGAAAGAAATCAAAAAGGCATCGGAGGATGAAACTATCACCTGTGTTTGTGAATCGGTAGGATTAATATTGAGAAAATGAACGTCTTATCAAAACAATCTACAAATTCAATGCAATCTTCACTTAAATTCCAATCCAATTCCCTTCAGAAATTGGAAAAAACACAATCTTCAACTTCATATAGGAACATAAAAAAACCCAGGATAGCTAAAAATAATCCTGAATAATAATAAAAGAATTGCTGGAGGTATCACTAACTGTGATCTCAAACTGTACTAAAGAGCTATAAGTAATTTAAAAAAACATGGTATTGACATAAAAACAGACATGTTGATCAATGGAATTGAATTAAAGAGCCAGATGTAATTCCCTACACCTATGGACACCTGATTTCTTTTTTAAAGTCAAAATACACACTGGAGAAAAAAAACTACATCTTTAACAAATGGTGCTGATCACACTGGATGGCTGAATGTAGAAGAATGCAAATAGATCCATATCTAACAACCTGCACAAAACTCAGCTCCAAACTGATCAAGGACCTCAACGTAAGAGCAGACACCCTGAATCCGACAGGAGAGAAGTATGGAACAGGCTTGAGCTCATTGACACAGAAGACGACTTTCTGGACAGAACCCTGATAGTGCGAGCATCCAGACCAACAAATAATAAATGAGACTGCACAAAAGCTTCTGTGCAACAAAGGACACCATCATTTGAGAAGAGTGGCAGCCGAAAGAATGGGAAAATCACCAGCAGTGGTGGTGCACACCTTTAATCCCAGCACTCAGGAAGCAGAGGCAAGTGGATCTCTATGAGTTCAAGGCCAGCTTGGTCTACAGATTGAGTTCCAGGACAGGTAGGTTCCAAAGCTACACAGAGAAACCCTGTCTCAAACAACAACAACAACAAAAGAAATGGGAAAATCTTTACGAATTATACAACTAACCAGGGGTTAGTATCTCAAATATGCAAAGAACGGGAAAAAAAAAAAAACTTAAACATCAAGAAAACAAATACATCAATTTAAAAATGGGGTATAGAATGAAACAGAATTCTCAAAAGATGAAATATAAAGGCTCAGAAATACTTTTAAAATGTTCAATATCCTTGCCATCAGGGAAATGCAAATTAAAACTACTCTGAGATTTCATCTTACAGCAGTCAGAATGGCCAAGATCAACAAAACAAATGACAGCCCATGCTGGTGGGGCTGTGGAGAAAGGTGAACATTTCTTCACTGCTGGTAAGAGGGCAAACCGGTACGAACACTATGGAAATCAGTGTGAAAGTTCATCAAAAAGCTGAAAACTGATCTAACACAAGATCCAGCTATACCACTCTTGGGCATATACCCATAGGCCTCTACATCTTACTCCAGAAATATTTGCTCATCCATGTTCATTGCTGTTCTAGTCATAAAAGCCAAACATTGGAAACATCCTACATGTCCATCAAATGATGCATGGATAATCGAAATGTGGTGCATTTACACAATAGAATAGTATTCAGCTGTTAAAAATGAAATTATTAAATTTTCAGGTAAATCAGTGGAGCTATCAATGACCAATCACCCTGAGTGAGGTAGCCCAGACCCAGAAAGACAAATACTATGTTTTCTTGCATACGTGGATGTTAACTTTTAAGTTTTAGGTATGTTTGTTTTGTTTAGAATAACCACAAAGGTCAGATAGCTAGTAAGGAGTGAGGGGGAGGAAGGGATCTTCCAGAGAAAGAAGTATAGTATTATAAAGGGAGAGAGGAAAAAGTAGACTAGGAGGATTAAGTGGGGGGGGGGGGGAGTGGTTGGAAGACAGAGTAAATTGAGGAATATGAGGAAGGATTACCAGCAGTAAAGGCCTATTGAGAAGTCATTTGAAAACCACTTCTGGAGAAGCTTCCTAAGACACATACACATATGAAAGGAATTTAGATGGAGTCACTATGGAATAGTAGGACACTGCCCCAACTAGGCATCTTATGTTACCAAGTAATATTCCCAGTACCAGGAATGGCCTGTGCCTTAGTTAGGGTCACTATTGCTGTGATGAAACACCATGACCGCTGTTCATCACTGAAGGCAGTCAGGACAGGAACTCAGACAGGGCAGGAACCTGAGGCAGGAGCAGATGCAGAGGCTGTCGGGGGAGCTACTCACTGACTTGCTCATCATGGCTTGCTCAGCCTGCTTTCTTTCCTTTTTTTCCCCCACATGACACTTTTATTGATTCTCTGGGAGTTTCATATCACACACCCTGATCACAATCCCTTCCTAGTCCTTCCATGTCCACCCCCTTGTGGCCTTCCCCACCAAAAGAAGCAAAAAATAAAAATAATAATTATAAAAAACAAGTCCATTTTGTGTTATCTATTTACTCAACAGCCTAGACAGGAAGGCACCACAGAAAACTCTTAAAAAGTGTGATAGAGATACTGAATAGTAGCTCTCATCCTACTTTCTTATAGAACCCAGGACTGTCAGCCCAGGAAGGGCACCGCCCACAACGGGCTGGGTTCTCTCCCATCAATCACCAATTAAAAAAATGCTACAACAGGCCTGCTGCAACCCAAGCTCAGGGAGACATTTTCTTTTCTTTTTTTTTAGGATTTATTTATTTTTATGTGCATTGGCATTTTGTCTGCATGTATGCCTGTGTGAGGGTACCGGATCCCCTGGAACTGGAGTTACAGACAGTTGTGAGCTGCCATGTGGTTGCTGGGAATTGAACCTGGGTCCTCTGGAAGAGCAGCCAGTGCTCTTAACCACTGAGCCATCTCTCCAGACCCGGGAGACATTTTCTTAATGGAGGCTCCCTCTCCTCAAAGGACTTTAGTTTGTGTCAAGTTGACAGAAAACTATCCATCATAGGTTACATCTTGTTGAGTCATTGTCCAAAGAGGTCCCAAAGATCTCCCCAGACATTACAGGCTATTGCCAGTGTTACCACAACCAAATGGTAAGGCCCTATTGCTGAATACACCACTTACATATGTCATCGAGCATGAAGAAATGGAGCAGGTGCCCAACTAGAAGCATCACCACAATTGACTAGCTAGCATTCATTGTGGAGGAACTTTCCTCTCTTGGGAATTTTGTCACAGCAACCTAAAGCTAACACCCTTCCCCCACATTTTTAACACAGCCCAGCAGAGCATTTCACTCATGGCTTTCTTTTTTTTTCCTAGACACTAAAATACAGAGGTCCTACTAATTTCCAAGGTAAAGAAACTGAGTTAATTGGGTGACAGTTGGCGAGGTCTTTCGTGGGACACAAGGTGAATTATCTGCTCAATGAAGATTACAGGGACACTGAGGTTGCAGAAATCTTCCTTGCTAGAGAGAGAGATGCTCCAAGAACTCACTGAGGAACATCCCATAGAGCACTGAATCTTGACAATCTATGTGCTAGGCAAAGCTGTGTGATGAGGTGGAACACTATGGCTCAGTGATGGAAGAAAGCCAGCTGTGTTCCCCTATCCCAGGAGGACAGCAAAGAGAGGGATTAACTACCTTCTCCAATTAGCAGCTTTGTACTGCAGCTGGAGAACCAGAGGTGCCCTTTGAAGACAGAAGAATCAACATGGAAAAATCACCACAAGACAACAGGCTTGTCCCCTACAGAAAGGAAACCGATTTTACTCTAAGATCTAAGAGGCAACGTATTTAATAAACTGGAAAAAAAAAAAAAGAAAAAAAAAACGTGGTTTTGGCTGGATGCTAGAATGATGCACTTGGGATAAAAGACTTTTTCTTTCTTTAAAAGAAAAGGAGACCTGGGCTTCACCTCCCACCATCCCACCAAGACGATCGACACAAGGCAAGATTAAAGGCTGTTCCCTGCTCTCTTGTCACCCAAATGGAAAAGTTTATTGTGAAAGCACTTTGTGTGAGTCAAGCAATACATGGGCTCCTAGTGATGGGGTGTCACTTAGACACTGACAAATCCCATTCCCCAAGTTGTGGGGCCTCGAGCTGACTGTGCAGGGAGTCTGACCCAGAGGTCAACAAAGGGAATATTTCATGGTGTCCATCCCTACCCCCACGCAAAACATATTTTATTCACATTCTCCTTGGCCTGGTTGGAATCTGAAGTCTAGACAGCTTTCAGATAACAACCCTCAGAATCAGGGAAGGGAAATACATGTTCCTCCCTGAGATAAGTGGATACACAACTTCTCACACACAGTTTTTCTGGAAAGTTCTCAGAAAACCTTGCTAAGAAACCAAGGGAATGATGCCTTGAGAGTATGATCTAAGCACTGAGGTACATTTTACTCACCCCAGAGTTCCTGGAGACAGGGCAGAAAGAAAACCTTTCCTTCCCAAATTTTATTCAGAATAAATGCAAGGCAATTTATAAGACAGTAGAGAAAATTCCTGCCAGAAAGTCTGACACGCCTTCATTTCGAGCTGTAACACAGCTCTTAGTGTGTCCGACTTTGAAATACACACAGCCTCTCCTTGCGGCTTCTTGAGTCCCCTCTCCACTTTCCCACATCCACCATGCTCTGGAGTGGACACGGTAGCCCCACCTTGGGTGTAGATTGCAAAGAGTTTCCATTCTATTCCATGTGGTGGTTCGAATGAGACCGTCCCTCACAGACTCCTGAACGTGAACTCCTGGTCCCCAGGTGATGCCACTTTGGGGGAGGCTTAGGAGGTGTGACCTTGATGGAGGAAGCATGGCACTGGAGCTGGGCTTTGAAAATTTAGATGGTGCCATTTAGAATTTGCTCTGTCTTTGTGCTTGCAGTTCCAGATTTGAGTTCTAAGCTTGCTGCTCCAGCCCCAGTGCCTGACCCTGCTACCTCTGCTCCACCCTCGGCAATTGCAAACCTCAAACACTTCTTTTTTTTCTAAGTTCCCTTGACCATGGGATTTTATCACAGCAATAGAAAAGAAATTTATACATCACTGAAACGCAGGACCCCTGATATTGACCTTGAGCCTTCTCAATCCATCCTTAGTAGGAAGTACATTTCTAACACAGAACATACATAGAGAAATGCGTAAGTGCTTATGTACTGATCAACACAGCAAAGACCTGAACAAACAACAAAAGGAGTATCTGAAGGTTGTTATGAATGCACACTGCATCTTTCCACCCATCAGAGAAGCATATGGATGCTGCTCTCACTAAATCTCTTCAGACTTTAGACTGAGTTGTTTAAGTGGACACTGTAAGATGAATCTTAAAAGGTCTTATAAATAAAAAACCCAGAGCCAGATATTAGGGTGGAAACTGAGAGATCAGAGAAGCAGAAAGAAGCCAGCCACATTCTTACCACTAGAAATCCTCAGCCAAAGAGAGAGCTACTTCCTGTATACTCACGCCTATATCCTTTCTGTGCCCTGCCATCTCACTTCCTCTCTCTGCCCAGCTACATCACTTTCCTCTTTCCCCCCAGCTCTATCACTTCCTGTCTGTCTGTACAGACCTCCAGACCTCTATGGTTAACTAGTGCTGGGAATTCAAGGCGTGTGCCACCATTCCTGGCTCTGTTTACAGTGTGGCCTTGAACTCAGAGATCCGGATGAATCTCTGCCTCCCAAATGCTAGGATTAAAGTATGTGCTACCATTGCCTGACTTCTATGTTTAATTTAGTGGCTGGCTTTTTCCTCTGATCTCCCAATAAGCTTTACTGGGATGCACAAATAAAATATCACCACAGGACATGCTTGTCATCTTTGTGTAGTGACAGCCCTGAGACTCTGCAGGCTCTGGATCTAAAGCTAGAGTCCCATTCTAAACCTTCCCTGGTTCTGCAGCAGGGCATGGAGGACAAGGAGGGCTTAGAAGGACCACCCTAGAAGCTGAAGAGAATGGCATCCTGCCTCCCAAGGCTTCCAGTACCTCAGAGGGAGTCTCAGCCTGGATCCCAGGGGACTGAGTACACCAGAGGCTTCAGCAAGACTTCACATCCTCTCTTGGCAAGACGAGGCCTTCCAACCCTGGGACACCAAAGAAAATGCTGATTGCTATCAAGTCAGCAGACAGCTCACTCCACTGGCCGAGCATATCTGCTTTAGTTTGGGTCTCAAGTGGCCCCCAAAGGCCCACATCAAAAGCTTGGACGCCAGTTTGGTACTGCTTGGGAGGTGGTGGAACTGTAAGAAGTGAGGCCTAGTAGTAATTATTCTGGTGACTGGAGGTGTGACCTTGAAGGGCACAGTGGGTCCCCATTCCCTTCATCTTCTGTCTTTTTCTCCCAGATGTGAGATGAGTGGTTCTGCACGTCATCTTCATATCATGCCACCTCAAACCAGGCCCCAAAGCGAGGAGGCCTGAAACTTCCAAAAGTCTCAGCCAAAATAAACCTTTCTTCTTTGCAAACTTCTTGTCACAGGTATTTGTTGGAGTAACAAAAACTGACTGGTGGAGCATGTACCCCGAAGCACATCAACGGTGGCCTGAGGTTCTTCACTAGGCAGAGACCGAGAAAGGTGCATCACTTTCAAGATTGAGGGCCAGGCTGTCAGTGAGTGACCAGACACAGGAGACTGACTTCAGAGCGGAAACCAAAGCTTTCTCCCATCCCTCAGAAGAGGAAACCAGTCTCGGGGAGTCACCCAAGACTCTGGTAACAACAGGCACTTGCCACCCAAGTTTAGAATCTTATCTTCAAGGTCCCACCAAGAACTTACAAGTCAAACTTAGTTCCCCAGGGCAGCCCACTGGACAAAGACACAAACGGTAGCAACAGTAACTCAAGGAAGGCCAGAGGCCCCTCATCCCAAGGGTCAAAGTGAAACTAGCAATGAATTGTTTAGGGTTAAAGGACTCAGACTATGATTTTTTAAACTATGACTTAGTAATTCATAATCGGTCATATATATATATATATATATATATATGCTGAACCAGCAATGTTATGGTTTATTAATATAATGTGGAATAATATAAAAGAAGTTGATTAATATATCCATCACTTCAAATTCTGCTATGGTTTGGATACTGGTGGAATATGTCCGACAAGGTTTCCTGGTTGAAACATAACGCCCATTGTGAGAGATTGGGAAGGTAGAAAATTAACCTTAATTATGGTGTTTGGGAAATGAACAGGATTTGATAAGCATGAGGATGTCCTGTGATCAAATCCTGGTGACATTGTAAGAAGAGCAGAAAACACACGTACACAGATGCACAGCTGCTCCCTTGCCACACAACAGCCCGAACACTCTTGAACAACAGCCTCCTCACCCCAAACCTCCAGCACTATGACTCAGAATGAAGCTTCCTTTCTAAAGTTCACAGCCCTGGTGCTGTGACTCATAAGCATCCGGAAATCCAGCTGCCGGGGACCCAATGCATCTGGCCTCTGCAGGCATTACACTTACAGATGCACACCCCCACACAAACACATAATTAAAAATAACTCCACTGTCTATTAATCTATGTATCGCCACATGTTCCATGGCTTTACCTGTGTCCCATTACATGTTGCTCCTTGGCCAGTGGGCAAGTGTCTCCCCCCAATCTCCTTTCTTCTCTCACTGTCTCTCTTGGATTTTCCTGCCTGGCTCCATCCTGCCCTGCCATAGGCCAATGAAGCTTTATTTATTAGCCAATGGGAGCAATACACATTCACAGCGTACAGAAAGACATCCCAAAGAGTTTAATGAGTTTGTTAGCTCATTCAAGCAGAAATCTGGGGGAATATGTGTGGGAATGAATTTTAAGAGTGTGAGATAATGGTGGAAGGAACATGAAACTAGATCAGGCTGAGTTTATCGATATGGACCCACTGCGTGGCAGATCCTAAATTTGGTGTGGAAATTCACACAGTTTCAAAAACAATGTGTCAAAATTGATTTGATTCATTGGCTGAGGCATTTGACAGAAGATGGCCTACTGAAAAGGAGCTGGAGAATCCTGATATCTCTTAGCTTTGTATTGATAAATCGATTTTAAGGCTCAAGGAAACTGCAATGCTAGAGTGGGTGTGCTATATAAAACCTAATCCTCCACAACGGAAAGGCCCAGAAGACATGCCATTTACTAACACTTCAAGACACAAAATGGTGAGAACCATAGCTTCTTTCTTAGACAGCAGCACTGCCTTTGGCATGTGCCATGGTGATGGCATGTGCCATGGTGATGGCATGTGGCCAGATTTGCCCAAAGCCTTCATTTATTATCATGGATTGTTAAAACATTTGGAGTTCCAACTAAGGTCTAGATTTCCTGAAGATGTCTGTCACTTGAAGAGTGCAGTCTTTCTCATCACTAAGACAGCTATCAGCTTTCCCTGGATGTTTTCTTTTGAGTCTCTTAAGCGTGGTTGTTCCTAAGATGTTGCTCAATATGGTCTGGAATATTCTGCCTGTTTGTTGGATTGCAAATGACTTGCAAATGCGCAAGTTCTGTTAAATACAAGGAGAACTGTAGCATGAATCTTAAAAGTTCTTATTAATAAAATCAAACCTGAGCCGGGTATTGGGGTGAACACTGGAAGGTCAGAGACACAGAATAAGCCACAGCTATCTCACCTCGCCGGATCCTCAGCTGGTCTTGCTTCCTCAGACTGGAGGCTTCTGAGTCTTCATCCAGAATGGGTCTCAGCTGAACTGCTGCTAGAAGCCTGAAAGCTTAACCAGGCCAGATGCCTAACCAGGCCAAAATGCCTCTCCAGGCCAAATGCCTACCCAGGCCAAATGCCTCGAGTTTCTGGTCCTCACGCCTTATATATCTTTCCTTTCTACCGTCACTCCCTGGGATTAAAGGCGTGCTTTCTGGGATTAAAGGTGTGTGTCACTATGCTTGGCCGTTTCCAATGTGGTCTTGAACTCACAGAGATCCAGAGGGATTTCTGTCTCTGGAATGCTAGGATTAAAGGCGTGTGCTACTACTGCCTAACCTCTGTTTAATATTGTGGCTATTCCGTCTCTGACCCCAGATAAGTTTATTAAGGTACACAATATTTTGGGGAACACAATACCACCACAGAGAACCACTGTGAGTAATTCTGTGTTGAAGAAGTCATTTGTCAACCATGATAAACTTGCAAACCCACTTGACACAGAGTGGATTCTTGGAGCTATAATGAAATCAAAAAGGAAAAGCTTCCTGATTAGATGGCTTTTTATGTGGGTTGCCACTAGAATGTGTGACCCAGATAGAGGATATGTTGCTTTTGACCAAGGTACTCACTTCACAGCCAGAGAGGTGCAATAGTTGGGTCACTCTGTGGAATCCACAGGTCTTACAATGTTCCCCACTATCCTGAAGCAGTTGGGATAATAGAATGGTGGAATTACTTTTTGAAGACACAGTTACAATGCCAATTAGGTGGCAGCCGCCTGGAGGGCTGGGACAGGATTCTCCAGAAGGCAATATATGCTTTGAATCAATGTCCAAGATATGGTATGATTTTGTTGTGGAGTATCTACCAGAGATGACTGCTCAGACATGGACTTAAGCCAATAGAAAGTCTATATTAGCTGGCCAGGGACTACACTGGCTGTTCCAGATCCCATTGTAGCCCTGAGCCTTTCTCAGGGTGAGCTTCTAAGCACAAAACCCATATCCTGAATTGACATACTTCATTTAACAAGGACAGCTAGCCAGAAGCAGAACTAAAGAAGCCAAAAAGCAAAGGCAGTACATTTAGAGGCTGCCCCAGAACTATAGATTTTGATGGATGATGTCTTTGTTTTCATTTTGGCAGGTGGTGCTGTCTACATGCTGAGTTTTATGGCCTGAATGGCACTTCCATCATGGGGTCAGTTGTGCCAATGTTTGGGGGCCTGCTAAGGTCTGGGGCCCTGTTACAGTTTCTCCTGTAGCCAGGATTCGTGGGTCCAGGAAACAAGGCGTGGAGGTGGGAGTACTTCCACTCACTATCACCCCTGGTGACCCACTAGGAAAAGTTTTTGTTCTTGTTCCTGAGACCTTAAGTTCCACTGACCTAGAAATTTTGGGTTCAGACAGGGAGCATTCCTGCCAGAAAACAAACATTTCATTGAACTGGAAACTCAGACTTCCCCAGCCACTTTGGGCTTCTGATGCCATAAAGTCAAAAGGATAAGAAAGGAGTAGCAATGTTAGGAGGGGCTGATAGATCCAGATGACCAGGGGGAATCTGGACTGCTTCTCCACAATGGGAGTAAAGAAGATTATGTCCGGAGTGCAGGAGATCCTTTAGGCCATCTGTTGATGTTACCATGTCTTGAGATAAAGGTCAGTAGGAAACTACAACAGGCAGGATCCTACAATCCAGGCAGGATGACAAAGGGCTCAGATCCTTCAGGATTGAAGGTGTGGGTCATTCCTCTAGAGAAAGAACTGAGATCCTTTGAGGGGCTTGCTGAGAGTGGAGGAAATAATAGCAGAATGGCTAGTAGTGGAAGGTAGTTATAAATACCAGCTAAGGCCATGTGACCAATTGCACAAACAAGCATTATGACTTACTTGAGTGTTTTTGTCTTATTTTTAAGGGTGTGTGTGTGTGTGTGTGTGTGTGTGTGTGTGTGTATGT